>JAOWBB010006489.1:0-25073 GCA_028565995.1 Ricinus marginatus | reverse complement strand
CGAAATAATGGGAGGAAGACTTTCAGCGGTGCGATGAATCGCGGCAGATGTTGCGACGTCAACGCCGACAGACGTTACGCTACAGCGTCTGACGTTAGTGCGATTAACGCGTTCTAGTTTTAACATCTTCAAAATCCGTATGCGACAAAAAATTCATATGTAGCTTTTGAATTTTCTGCAGAATTGGTACCGAATTATTCCGGGCAAGTATCAATATCCGGGCAAATGGAAAAACTTCCTCCGAAAAAAGGCCAAGGTATTTATCTGTTTCGCCATAAAAACTACGAAAAACTCACACGCTCCGTCTTAATTGCGCAAAAAACACATAACGTGGAGCAGTTCACGATTTTATGCAACTTCCACCAACATACATGTAAGTGAAAATATTTTATTGCCTCCCAAAAATATAAATTTGATGGTACGGTTTAATGAAGTTTGAACAACAATAGAAGTGTAGTACACAATAATCCTAGACCTGATTGCAATCAAATAAAAAAGTCACTTACTAAGGTTAAAAACGAAAACTTCTAAAATTATATAAGATGTTATTATTAGTATTATATGCTTAGTGTTATATTTGAAAAATCTCTTGACGATTTAAAAGTATAATGCTTTATATTATAAATGGTCTGGCATCATATTAGACAATCGATTGTTTTCCCTAAGATCAAGCTTTTTCTTCATATAATAGACAAATATTTAGTTTATGTGTATGAAAAAGTCATACCAAACATGATATTATCGAAGAATAATTGCTGTAATATTTATAACTGAAAACAATTAATAATTCGAATTGTCGCATTATTATCTAACAATGAAAAATTTCTGCCGAGAAGAAAAAAAAAATGTTCCTTTTAATATTATTCCATTGTTGACTTTATTCAAACAATATTTTGTCTGTATCACCGTCATAAATTTCTTTCTGACTTTTTGTCATCAACAAAGTGCGTATCACTTAATGATATTTGATTATTCATGATATTGATGATTATAAATAAGGATGTTCTTACATGGAAATTGATTATAGTTAAACAAAGGTCTTATGAAAAATATTTTTTATAGATAAGGGAGTGGCACTTTATTCAAAAACTTTTTAGTTTGAGTCAAAGCACTGGAACAGAATCCCGACGTATAGTAACAAAAAGGAAAAAAAAACTTTTTTTTTTTCTTTTTTTTTCTGAAAAAGAAATTGAAATGGATTTTGCAGAAGAAAATGATACCCTAATGCGAATCTACCAATTTCACTGTGGATAAAGAAATGTAAGATCCCTCAGCAGCACTCCTGAGGTAAGAACCCGATTAACTTGTTCCTTCAAATCATTCCCGTCACTTCATTAGAAATATATTTTTTGTATTTAAATTAGCGACTTATACCCTATGAAAATCAGCATATTCATACTGAACTTATAATACTTCACTGCTACTTTCTCGTTCACCCAAAAAGCCGGGATTTACGTTAAATGATATATATTTCCTAAATCCAATGTCAGATGGATTAGCGTTTTTCGAGAAAACAGAATTGCTGGATTTAAGTCCTCTTAAATCTTGTTACGTGCTTTATTATGCTGCACATATAAAGCAAATTTTGGCTTTTGAAATTTATTAAGTTGGTAGGTTTTTGGAAGGGCAAAACGCGAAGAGTTTCATTAGACAATAACTTAACAAAATCCCGAGGAACGGGTCTTACACCGAAGGGTATAACTTAATAAGTTCCCTTTCGAGCTGAAGCACATTGGGAGATTCATATTTTCGGGAGGAAAATCCACTGAAAATCGCAAAATATGAAGCTTGCACGAGACTCTGCCGCAAATGCGAAATGATAATTTAAAATGCTTGTTAATAATGGAAGTTTTTTTTTTTTTTTTTTTTTATTTTTAAAAATGAAATATTCAAATCCTGATAAATTTCACTTTAATGCGCTTTACAAGAGCTTTACAGCAGAAAAATGTTTCCGCTTCGATAAATTAACGATCCATTCGACTTTTCCGACATCAAAAAAAAAAAAAAAAAAGAAACATTATAATAAATGTATTCTATTACGGTACATACATTATCTCAATTTCACGTCGGATTTATATGTACCGAATATAAAGATGAATACTCCTGAAGTGGCAGATAAATTTAGTGCATTCTCCTTATTTACGAGGATACTGAAGGCGTTAGAATAAAAGCTTTAATTTCTAGTTAGAACGGGTTTAAGGGATATTAAACACTCTATAACAGTGATGAGAACACGATGGATTTGTTCAAAATTTTACAGTTCAAGCTTGGGTGGCATAATAAATTTCCGTCACAGTGGCAGCAGTTAAAATTTTTTAAGATGGCAATATTTCAAGAATCTTTGTTAATCTTTCAATTTTTTTTTTTTTACCCCCGCAATTTTCACGATCGTTTTATTATTGCCATATAACATCATACGTCTAAATTTGGGTAACAAAACCAAATATGTTCAGTCCTTCCAAATTCTTCTTTTATTCCCCGTCAGGTCGTAAATTTCGAGGATCCCGGAGCATAAAAGATTCCCGTAAATGCAATTTTATTATTATTATTATTATTATTATTATTTTTTTTTCCAACGTAAAAAATACACGAAAAAAGAAAAAAACAGATTTCGTGGCCCTGGTAGCATTTCTAATGGAAGAAAGCGTTAAAATTGATGGGGTGGAAAATGACAACAAAAAAAAATTACATTTTTCTTTGGGAGCATTTCTATATTCCTTTAATAAAAATAAATAACAAAGCTGAAAACATTCATTTTTAAAAAGATGGGACTAAACCTCCTTCGCAAATGGAAATAAAAGCAAAAAAAAAAATGTTTTTGCATAGATGAATCAAGCATTTTTGATGCTGGGGATGAAAAAAAAAAAAAATGATGTTTCTTCGCTGTCATTTACATCGCGCAAATGCCTGCAGCCGATATTTGATTGATAATGCAGAACACTGCACACTGGTAGGTGCTCCTTTGCAACTTTGTAATAGCGAAGCGTCTCCGTACTTAAAGGCAAATAGTGCAGTGCACATGTTAAAAAGGTAGTGTACATGTTGAAAAAAGAAAAAAAAGATGAACTCTCATAATTAGCTGGGCTCTGAGGAAAATTTGTTGCGTTCTAAAATCGCAAGCCCGGGACCGAACCATAGGTAACACCACCGGTAAAATACCGTAAGAAATCGACAGGGCGCGAATTTCCGCGTGAAAATCTTTCATTACAGAGCTGTTGTAGACGTGGAATTTGCGACAGAGGAAATCCAACACTGAAGAATGAAGGGAAACAAATGAAATTCAATACATCTTCCTCCTTCAGTGATGTTTTATCATTGTTATGTATAAAATTGAAATTTAATTCGGCTTTAATGGTTATTTGACACCTGATTCTGCGTTTGCTCTTTCGGCAATGATAAAAAAAAAAAAAAATTATTCCTCGCTGATTTTCAGCTGTTTCTTTTTTTGCTCTTCGTCCTGCATTTATCCGCTGCAGTTTTGGTGCCGGTAAAAAAAAAAAAAAAAAAAAAAAAAACATTAGCTTGCAAAGGAGCTTTACGAACGCGAAGCTCATCCTTCGCCGCCTGCGGCTCGTGAATAAGTGCTGCTTTAGTGATATCATCGGCTTAACACTGCGATTTTTAGCAATTTCTTCATAATTTTTTTTTTCTCTGGCTGGATGGGCGCCACCGAAAGATGAAGCTAACGGCCAAAGGCCAAGGAGGAGTCCGGAAAAGCTTCATCGGACCTCCGCGCGAGTAAAAAAAAAAAAAAAAAAAAAAAAAAAATAACTCCCTAACGAGAACCCGGTTCCCCGTGAGAAGAACAATGAATAACCAAGCCGGGAAACTGTCCGACTGGGAAATTCATATTAAAATTATGGAAGAGAAAAAGTTTCCGAAGACCGTGCCAGAGGTTAACCATCCTCGATGGGAAACTCCCCGAAAATGAATGGAGTTGCAGATTTTGAAGGTTGAAGTTTCCATTAGTGTTTGCAGCCAAGAAAAATCCTCTGGGCAACGTTAAGGCGGGGAGAAAAAGAAAATTTTCTTTTTCTTCATCTTTACATCTCCTCGGAAACCGAAAAGAAACTTCAGGAGGAGAAACCCCCTTTCCTTCTGCCTTGTTGGAGTACGGGATAATTTAATGAATTTTATAACAGATTTTGAAGTAAGGAAAACTTATTTTAAAACTGGGCGAGGGAGGGAAAAGAGTGAAAAAAAAAAAAAAAGAACTTAAAAGCAAAATATTTTATTTTTCCTTTTTTTTTTTTTTTTTTTTAAATACATAGTTAACGGGCTTCGCTTAAATATAAATTTTTCTTCGCTCGGCAAAATGTCCGAGCTCCATTGAATCAAAGGACGCCAAAGGAGCTTGAATTCTTGTCCTTTCTCAGTCTCGCATTTAATTTTCCCTCTGCGCTTCATGCAGCGTATCCTCGCTGTTGCTGCGTTTACTGCGCCCGGCGACGCCATCTTCATTATT
The DNA here is from genome assembly GCA_028565995.1 of Ricinus marginatus. Lineage (NCBI taxonomy): Eukaryota > Metazoa > Arthropoda > Insecta > Psocodea > Ricinidae > Ricinus > Ricinus marginatus. Next base: position 20,608 of record JAOWBB010006489.1, on the reverse strand, counting down.
TGCCACGGTCTCCTCACCGTTCTCTGCCTCATCTCTCTCCTCTTCCTCGGGCCCGTCTTCCTCTTCTTTCCTCTCCTCCCTGCTCCGTTCGAGATCAATTTTCTCCTCTCCGCTAAGTGCAGCCTCGCTCGGGCCTTCATCTCGGGTTTCGTTTCTTTCGGCCGAATCTCTTTCCGGAGTTTCGAAGGGTATTTCCGGTGTGTCGTACAAATATCCGGGTTTTTCGCTGCCACCGGCCCTCCTGATTCCGATCTCCAAACCCAAACAAGTTGCAAACGCCGCAACAAATAATATTCGCTGGAATAATTAGAGAGCGACTGAGATTTTTTTTTTTTTTTTTTTTTTTCTTCGCGGCTGTGCTACAAAGTTTAGTTAGCATTGCATATTGGCTGTGTTACTTCATCGGCAGGATAATTGTTCCGGGGAAGCGGGTGCATCAGGCCGGGCAAACAAGAAAAAGAAACAAAATGTTCTCAAACGGAGAAAATGAAACCAATTCGGATAAATTGAAAACATGAAAATAGAGGCATGGGAGTTGTAATCAGTTTGCACGAGACTTAAAACTGAAAATTAGTTTATGGCTCTAACATTTAAATTAGAGAACAGTAAATCTCAAAGCAGAGAAAGTAAAAGTGCCCTTGGCTGTACAATATTCTTGTACATATAAATCGTCTGGGGTTTTTACTTCACAGTAAAATTGCTCTAATAGATAATATACAAATGCATATATATATATATATGTGATAAAATGAAAATATTTTTATGTTGCGCAAAAAACAATTCATAATAAAGCACAGAAATTTCAATTGATGAATGATAAATTTCAAAATCCTTTACAGTTACGATTTTTGGAATCAACGGATATCTATCTATCTATCTACACATTTCCAGGATTAACCTTTTTCCCACATCACATTGTATCAGTGAATAAAACCTAAAATCAATCGATTTTTTAAAGTAAATTTCTCAATCTTCATGCCGTACCTTTAATTTTAGTCTTATTGCACAAAGAACTTTACCTCAAGATCAGCGTTCCATGATCTGTCGGTTAATAATTTATATGATGTACCTTCTGCTAGGGTCCCTCACAATGATAAGATTAACTTTAGGGATTCTTTGTTGTACGCGAGTTTCGCTTTCCATTCATCTAAATTAGAAAACATTGATCTTTTCTGCTGCACAGTTTTTGGAAGAGCCAGCAGATAAAGCTGGATTAATGGTAACCGAAAAAGAAATGTATTCATAGTGCATTATCCAGAGAGAAATCTGGGTTGGCAGATTTGGGAAAGGATAAGGAAAAATGAATGTAAGATGGAATTGCAATAACGGAGATTTTCCCGCTGTGATTCTGATTTTTAAATGCCAAAATATTAAGATAAGATTTAATTTGATATACATTGTTTGCAGCAAACGAGGCATGGCATAATTCGTGAAAAAAAAAAAAAAATGTAAAAGTAAAAGTAATTCGTGGATGATACCCACTGAATGTGAAGGGAGAAAATGAAAATAACGAGGAGAGAGGGATAAAAAACTAATTTGGAGGCAAAATAGAATAATGACAGCATTACATTATTTTAACTGGTGCAAAATTAAGTTTATCAAATCGAACAAATAAGTTTTAGCTTCGCCTACATTAGTAACAGGCAATAAAATAATAAACATCATAATAAAGCACTTTGTCAAAAAAAAAAAAAAAGCAATGTTAACTTACCATAGTTAAAGATTTCATTGTTAGCGTTTTTTTATATGTTTGAACCAACGGAGCTCAAGACTTGGATTAATACTAACGAATATGTCACCTAGTGTTGTTGCTTTATATTGGAGAAAAAGGAAGAATCCTTGTAACTGTGCTTTAAAAAACACCGCAATAACCGATTCTAATGATGATTTATATTTTCACGAGATCCACTACGGGGCATAAAAATAAGGGGCCACAAACTTTTGCCGGAAGAGCGGCATAACATGTACACCCGAAATAGATTGCTGTATTAGTTCCAAGTTCCAAGCCCCCGACAACTGACATCTGAAAGCTCAGCGTTTTAGATAGGTGGTAATAATATCAAATTCACGAATTATGCAAGAAGTCTTGGCAGCATGACATTCGGGTAAAACACATCGAAAGCGGTGTTATTTTCATAACCAGATAAGCGTAGCATAATTGTTTAATAATAGGTTTTTTGAACTGTTTTAAAAGAGATGGCTTCCACGTATATTTAAAGTAAAACGAAATTGTTTAGGTGCAACTGCGTAAAAAAATTTATTGCGCCGACCGAGTTTGAAACAGTGTATTGTTGTGGAGAGAATTGATATTTTCGAATTTCTTTCCGAGGTGAAAAAAAAAAAAAAAAAATATTTTCTGGTGAACACCAAGAGGAACCGCTGCGGAAACGCTGTCGCATGAGGTAAAAAAAAAAAAAAAAAATTAAAATTTCGGTTCACCCTTAATCCTACCCTGCGACAATAATCGTCAAACGTGAAAAAGCCTGCCCATGACACGAAATAATGTTTTGCAAGAAAGTTCTAATCGAATTAAGGCAACATTCCCACAAACCTCAATATGAATTAAATTTTTATTCCCCGCCTGTCATCTCCACTATTTACAATGAATAATCTAACGGCTTTGACTTTGATAGAAGTTGAGCTCTGGAAATTCAAAGTTCTCCCCTAAGTCGCAAATTTCTCAATTTATTTGATTTACGCGTTTCCCCGACCTTGAGACTGCGACGGCGCTGGAGACGCGGCAGGTATTTCCGGCGAGGCGGAGCCTTCCTTCCTTCCTTCGGGGCACCAGACGAGGATTTTTCCACCGCGCACGCCGAAAGAATAAAAGCGACACCCGGAAGATTTTCACCACGGAACCCGGCAAAATGAATCGCAGTACATATAGAAACTTTTTATTAGCAGAAAAATTTCTATTTGCTCTTGGAAATTATCTCATTCGCCAATTTAAATATTATTACGCTGGAAGATATTTTTTTTTTTTTTTTTTTTTTTTTTTTTTTTTTTTTTTTAGCCGAGCTATTTCAACCGGGGCCAGGCAGATTTGAATTTCATTTACCTCCTTTAATGGATTTTGCATGGCAGTGAAAGTGCCATTTTAGTAAGTGAATTCCTTCGCCTGATCAAAGTTGGGGGTCACGACAAGAGGTCCTCAAATAAAGGACTTTTAATTATCAGCGAGCGAATTATGCGTAATTGTTTGGCGAAGAAACTTCCTCGACTCTGCGGCGGAAGCCCCTCGGATTAGAATGGAGCAATGACTAAACTGCATCTTTCCCTGTGGCGGAAAGACGTTGCGTGGACGTGGCACGAAATTTATGGTAAAAGCAGCTCGAACCTGCGCTTTTTTTTTTAGGCAGACCCGAGAATGCGAGCCCATAAACCGGATATGAAATGAAAAGCGACGTCAAACCGGTTGCGAACGATACAGGCGGCGTAAAAAAAACCGGTTTGATTCGAACGTGATGATATCGGACGGCAGCAAAACAGCAATTGAAGTTTGAAGTACGTGCGACAATCGGACGTCATAATCATATCGAGGAAATATGATGAAAAATACTAGTTGAAACATAAAAATCTCTTAAATTTCACATTATGGAAAGAATAAAGAATCTCATTGAATTCTTAAAAAGGAAATCAAAATGTTTAATACCACATTATAGTGCCTTTTTTCCATCCCCGAATATTTAATATAAAATAATGACTTTCTTTTTCTGGTTTTTAAACCTTTATAAAATAATAATATTATTATTATTATTAGGTAACGATTTGTATTCGTACTTATTACATTTTCCGGGCATAAAAGGTTTCAATTTAATGTGCTTTAAAGACAGAACCTTAAATTTTCGTAAAGTGTCACAATTTATTTATACGAAGGATGATTGATTTTAATGTGCGATTTTTTTATATCTAAGATATAGTCATTCAATTTATAATATCAATAGTTTATAAAAGAGAAACCATTGGAGAATAAAACGAAAAATTTCAAAAGCAACTTAAATTAATGACCAAATTATTTTCTCCATTCAATCATAAAATCCACAATGTGACAAGCAAAATGAGATATACCATGGAAATTATTTTTCTTTAAGATCCGGCATACCGTTTACATTTTGGACAGATGTCTTAGGAGTGGAGAAGCGTTAGAGGAATTTTCAGAAAAATAAGAATACATTTTCATGCAATGCTGTCAGCTTATCGGAAAACTTAATAATTGAGACTTTTACCCTTAAAATCAGTTAGTTATTGAGGCAGAAACTTTTCCCCTTTAAAAAGAAATCAGAAGAAAGCAGATGGGCAAACAACAAAAATATTTATAATAAATGAAATTCTTTTTATCTGAATAGAGAAGGAAAACTTTACAAATTCTTTGAGCTAACAAAAAATTTATTAAAGCTTTCCTTGTTATTTTTAATTGGCAACTAGACGTGGACGTTCACAAATGAAATAATAATTAAAGATGGATTAATGCACAAACTGTTTTCGCAGAATGATCTCAATCTCCCATTCCGAGCGCATAATCGCGAGATCGCGACTTTCATCCGATGCACGTAAATCATTTCCAAATCTTTGGATGTGTGGCAAATATTTCCGCACACAGCAGCAAAATTATTCGAAGAGAAAACCATCGACGAGTCATAATTCAAATTCGGCGCCGAGATTGCATCATATCATTCCGATTTTCATCAACTACATAATTACTATTAATTACCTGCAATTACAGTACATAATATAAAATTCTACAATTTAAATCGTGGCTTTATTTGCTTCTCACATATTTGCAATGGAGAGGAAGCGCAAGGCACGTACGTGCGACAAAAAATTTATTTTTTTTGAGAATGGCCGCTAATGAAAGGGTTTACTACAAGTTTAATTGATAGTTTGTTGAAATACTTTTAACGTTTTCTTGCGATAACTGTAATGTACATGTAACTCGGTATTCGATGCTTTGAATCTTCCGAGCTGTCAAAATTTTTGACGTTTTGACCGATTAGGTCAGAAAATTCACATTTTCACGAAAGCCATCGGATTTTAAGCTTTTATCCCACATCTCACAACAACATTTTCCGGTTTCAGCAATCTTGCAACATACCGGAAATCGAAACTGTATCGCGCTGATACGCAAAAGTATGCCAACTTTATATCTGGCGCAGTCTTGAGGCTAAACAATCGAAAGAACAAAATATGTAAATATTACATAAATGCAGATCAAAAAATATCTTCTGTCGATAAATGGACGTAACACTTGAGTTTTTCTTTACAACACAACTTCGCCCACAGTTTCCCACATTAATACGTTTATAAATAGCTAAATTTATTTTTTCATTATTAATTGGAGTCTAAAAAGGACGTGCATTTATTTAAGGGAGGAAAATCTTTCGATTAGGATATCACTGTCAGAATTTTCAAAGGGGGATGAGCAACGCATATGTCGCTACGTCATTTGGAGTAATGGGAAGAACGTTCTCAGATTGTAGTTGAGGGTAAAAAAATCGGAGAAGGAATAACAACAATTTCAACCTTATTTGTCACAATATCATCAGGATGGGATAAATCTAGTCAAATTTAATCAAGGAGGCCACAATGCATCAATAAGTCAGAAGCAACTGCCTCGAAAGTTCTGCGTTTGAGATGAAATTGATGTCCGATGAGGAAAAAAAATCCACGCGAAGAGGTCGTTACTTATCCAGAAGATGAATTACGGAGCGAAAAGGGAGGCCAAGAAGGGTAGCTGGAAGAATCTGTAGTTCAGTTATTATATTTGAAGCAGTTGGTCTTTCAAAATGAAATTCCCGGGGGCTTTACTTCTTGTCCAGATGCCTCGGTAAACTTTTCCCAAGTTATTATACCGTCTGAATCGCTTTACATCATTAACAAGTCGCTTTGCAAAGAGCAATCAAAGCTTTTAACTTGCTGAGACTTGGAATTGTTCACTGCTTCTACCATCTTTGTTTTGCGTCCATAGAAAGTTCGATGCTGCTTTTGAAAGACCTATGTAAATCTACATGGTGAAAATGCCTAGCTGACTGCGGAAAGGCAAGAAAGGATAAGGAAATTCTAACAGAAACGTTCTTCACCATAAAATTGTTAATTTGATTGCATTGTATCCATTTCGACTCGCCGCAATTATTTTGCAGGGCAATAAAAAAAAGAGAAAAAAAATAATTTCCTTCGAAAATTCCCATAAATTTAAAGCCAATCTGAGGACTTGAAAATACTAATTCAAGTACGAAAAATAAGTTTTTATGCGGAAAAAATCGCGGCGAATAGGAACTATTAACCGTTAACGAAATTTAGATTCGTCAAACTACAACAAAATGTGACCATTAATTGACTGAAATGCCAACCTAAGGGAATGTATAACTTCAGAGAGATGATTAGATTTTTGGCAATTTGTGAGAAACCTGAGGAGCTAACAGTTGAACGGCAAAATGTCATATCCAATGGTAAGTGAAAGTCAATTTGATTGTCTATCCGAAATGGATAAAGGAATAGTTTCGGCGTTTGACTGACTGATTCAGATCCTTTTTCTTCGATAATAGTTCATCATCTCATTACTCTTTGCGGGTCATTTCACCGCGTGTTGTCTGTCGGTTCCACTTTCGAAGAAGACTTTCGTCGTGTACTTCGAAACTATGGGCGAAATTGGCAACCAGCAAGGATCAATTTACCCAATAAACCCAACCGAGGGGATCGACATTTTGGGAGCTCCGAATTCTCCAGAAGGATTTTATCCCGACTTCAAACCGCCGCTGACATCTTCCGGAACGTACGAACCACCGCCGCCTCCTCCTCCGGTGTCTTATCCTGCGCCTTCTTCTCCTCCACAGGCTTCTCCGCTGCAGCCCATAGTAGGAACGGGACAATTTTCATTCACTCTGCCTGCTAACTCGACTCAAAATTTCTTATTTTTGACCGTAACGTCGCCTTTGTTTCAACTTTTTCTAATGTATATGTAGATGCATATATACAAATAAATATAAATAAACAGAATGTGTATATATATATACGAAAATGATTTATTATAAAGGCCTTTATTTTTCTTCGTAATTATCCTTAACATTGATCTGCCTTTCTTTTTTATTTTTGAAAATTTATGTGGGAAAGCAATAAACTCATCATCAGCACGTTTTAAAGTTCTGGTCCCAGGACAAAGTTTCAGTCAGATGCTCTGCCCGCACCGAGTGGATTTTTTTTTTCTTTTTTTTTACTGAACTCTTTAGAAGGAGAAACATTTTAAATGAAGGAGAATATTAAATTAATTACAATTCATAAAAGAAGGCAGGAACCGAAGTCCGTAATTGTCATACATTAAATCGAAAACTGGTACCTGTTAGAGGAAATCTATTGGAGGTTTAGGTCAAGCTAGTGAAACAGGTTCAAGGTTTATAATGAACTGTCACCTTTAAGTTTTGAAGGTTGAAAGTTTAAAGAGCATCAACTTTCCGCGCATTTCGCATATTCTGCAATTCTTCAAATAAGGAGATCTCAGTTGAGGGACAAATTTTAATCAGTTTTTCGAAACGATTTACCTACACTCTTAATTTTTTTTTTTTTCCATCAGTTACAAGATGAAATCTAAGTGTGAGGAAGTGAAACCCAAAGAGAAAAGTACAAAGTTGCAAGATCCTGCCAATAAGCACCATATATCCCGTCCTGCAAGCATCAAAAAAGAATGGGAAATCAAAAGAATTGGTTTCGATCGAGCGTTGAACCATTAAATTTTACGATTCAGGATTCAACTAATGATATAACTTAATGCGTTAAGATTAGACTAATGTTTGATTGAGCCATGAACCAATCAAAATACGACTTAAAAACACGTAACAAGTTGGATAAAAAAAATATTATTTCAAATTTTCGCTATCTAATGGGAGTTCTGCTTCATACCAACTGACTAAGGGATTTTAGTCTTTTTTTTTTTTTTTTATTTGAAAATCATAAATTAGAAACTTTATATTTATATACAACACGATATTTCAAGGTTTTTAAGACAAATATAATATTAGCTCTATTGGTTTGGTATTCCTTTACCTTTTCAAATATGGGCCTTAAATTTCTCGGGTTTTACATGTCATTGAGGATCAACGAATAAGGAAATAATATCACTCCTTTTAAAATTTATGGAGTACATAAATTTCCTGCTGCCGTCATAAATTGCATGATCATCAAATTCAGGCGATATCCAACATTCCCTTATCAACGTCCATTCTTACATAAATTGAAAATATTTTCCCCTCGTATATAAATACCATTCAATTTGGCAGCGACATCAGTAGACCTAAACGGTCTCAAACTTGCATCTAAGAAGAGTTACGGTTCGACCTAGAAACACATAATGCGAAGACATCACTTTGAACAGTATCAATTATATGTTTCAAGATCTGATGTGCCGCCTGACACCATATACCGAGCGTTAATAATTAATTGAATGGATTTTCCTGTAGTAATAACTTTCACCCGTATATAGTTTAAAAAATGTTTTCTTTTTCGTCAGAGTAGTTCCATCTTTGTACATGTTATTGTACTAAAGCTCAAAATTATAGATTCACGCGCAGAATCCATATTATCAGAGAAAAAGGAATTTGGTTAACCAATCATGCACATTTGGACTTTTTGTGCTCTTTTGAACACTTTCCATATCCGAAATAATATTGCATAACACTTCTAGCTATCATCGAATGTATTAAGAATGTAGAATGAGAAGTACAGATTCGTTAGTCTTAATTAATTTTGGATACTGTGGTCAGATTGGACAAGCCTGAATTTATGAAGCTCTATATTAAATTAACTAAAGGATCCCTAAGACGGAGTGAATAGATTGGGTTTGATTAGATTTAGCTTCTGATATTTAATCGAATTGAATTTCCTGTCACTACAAACCTTGATTGATTACAAAAAAAAAGCAATTTAAAAAAGCTCAATACGTACGAGAAATGATTGTACATACCTCTAACAAAATATAAACAAAAAAAAAGAAACATGATGTTTCAGATTTTAATACCATAAATTTTACTAAACTAATAAATCGTTAACAGCTTTTCACGGTCTCTCTAAGCTTGCGGCAGCGTGTGCTTCTTTCTCTGTAGAAATTTAATCTGAAAAAGGGAAATTCTCATTTTATTCTTGGCAATGTTAAGAATTAAAATGAAACTAAAAGTTAACAGAAAGGAAAAATGTATTTTTTTTTTTATTCCTAATTCGTTTCAATGCAAAGAAAAAACTTGGTTTAACTTTTTAAGAAAAAAACTTAACAGTAACTTGGTAACAACCTAGCGATTAGAATAAAAGCACGTCGTTGACATCAGTTTAAAAATTACCTGATAAAGCAATCGATATTAGTAAAATATATAACGTTTTGGTCAACAATCGTGTGACGTTTTCTTGATACAGTATAGCGACCGGTTATTTTTATAATATCTCCACGTCAAATCTCGTCCTTCACTCGTGGCAACACTTTAGTAAACTAAATTAGTGTCATGGATTGTACAAGATCGTGAGACAGCTTAAATTTGGTCTTATGGGTCATCGGGATAAGTTGCATCAATGCGAAAGACATCTATATAATGATACAACTTTAGACAGGGTGTATCCGTTTGTATTTTATAAGCATCGAAAAATAAGTCTGGAATATTATTGGCATTTTCCCGATCAGAGAGAACCTTGACGGTAAATGTTCGGCATAAAGGAATCACAGCCTGTTTTGTATTACTGATGATTCCAATGATGTTTTATCAATATTTCCGTCCGGGAACTAACATCTAAAGTCTAAATTTCAATCGGAATGCTTTTATGTCATCCAACACGAGAAGAATTTATGATCGCCCTCAGGCCTACGCCATAACTGAAGTGAAATCTCCTCGATTCCATTACAATAGGCTCGGTAATAAGATTAATAATAACTTTCTATTGCGGAATTAACACGAAACCAAAATAACCGGCTCGTAAAGGGCTCTTTTCAACATTTTACAGCCCTTTTTACTCAAGACACTCCAAGAAACATCGGATTAAACCGTATTTGTTGCTAAATGGATGCTTCAGCAAAAAAATATATTTTGTTTCTCACATACGATCGTCTCCCTTGGTTAACGACGTTTTGCTTTGGTCTCGTATCCTTCGCCTGCAACCTGAATTTGCCCTTTTCATCCTTAACCTCTCAGCTATTTCAGGCAGAACGCGTATAAGTGTGGATATGAGCGAAGGGATAAAACATTTTACATGTTATAATTTACGAGTTGATACTTTTGTCGTTTTTTTTTTTTTTTCTCCGTTCAAATCATAAAGAAAGTCGGGAAAGATGGGAGAAGGAAATGCAGAAAACAATTTTTAAAACAAACAACAGCTTGTGACAGATCAGGACTGCGCTACCAGCAGAGAATGGGACAGGGGCCAAACATGCTGATAAATATTTGCAAAAGAAAGTTATGTGGCGAGTTTCAGTCATTTAAAAGCGATATTTTTCGCTAGTTTTCTTCGATAATGAATCATCTTCTGTAATTTATTTCAATAACAACTTTATGCTCGGAGAAGATACGATGAAATTTGCAAAGCCACCTAAAACAAACCGTTTCCCATATTCATCAGCAACATCCGCCTATTCGCGACAGCCAACGTCCACTTCTTTACCCATACGGTAGCAGTTTAAGTTGCGATTTTGAAAGTGATACGATACCTAAATCCTTCATTGTACTAACTACGTTTTAAGAGCATTTCTTCGGGTTTTTCGAGATATTTCAGGTCGTCAGTTTACCATTGTAGGTCAGGTTCTATGTTGGCATGAGGAAAGACCATTTAGCAAAATTTCGAAACTTCACTTTTCGAAGGTTGAGCGTTTATGCACTCCACCTCTGATCCTTTCTAAGGTAATAATTTAAAACTATCCAAAAAGTCGTTTTCGCTTTTTGGAATTACATCGATCGACTGTGGAATTTCGACGGGGCGGCATCGAATTAAAAACTTCGTCCGAGGCGGATTCGAATTTTTCTTTTTTTTTCTTCTGCTTCGCCTGGGAGCGATTAAACTTAAAGGAAGGAAGCCCAGGTACGCGAACGCCGAACGTTTCGGGCATCCGAAACATCCAACATTTCCGCGACTCCGCGAGTTAATCATAGCCTTGCGCACGCGGAGAGTCTAAAAGCATTTCACTTTCTCCATCGAACGCAGTCCGCCAGGTAGACCAAAGCAATCGCCTGCTCGGATTCGAGTGTGATGACTTCGGGATGGATGAGCCAGTGAAAACGGAGGAATTCACGTCTTAGTCATGGACTCGTCGAACAGGTTCTTTCAGGTTCTCGGTACAATTGTCCCTGACCTCAAACTGTCATAAAATAAGCGCAGCGGCGGAAAGCAGGTTGAGGAATCGCTTCGGCAGGGACCGCGAGCGGGAAATTTCCGCTTTCTCCGAGGGCTTTCCCATTTTCTCCTGACCCGAAAAGCCGACGAAAAATTTTCCCTCCCTGCCGTCCCTGCCGGAAGATCAAAATAAGGACTTTAAGTGCTTTCACACCATCTCGAAAATCGCGAAATCAACCGAGTATTAAAAAACGAAGTCAAGATCCGTTCAGAACTGTCCCCCGCGGGATATCGCATTACCGGAGATCGAACCTTTTGCCTTTTTCCCGAGCCGTGTGCCCGCTGCCATTTTTGGGATGCCCTCTCCCAAATAGGAAAACCCTTCGATCAACCGCCGGAAAATCGAACTAGCCACCCTCGGAAGCGACATCGGTCTCTCTGCTGTTGCTCCCGCTGCCCGACTTCGTACCTTTCAAAGGGATCATCGCCGGGGAAGGGTTTTTCCATGTGCACCGTCTTGAATCGCAAGATCTCGCAGCATTCGCCAAATTCGGAGCTCATCCTCCGACATTCGAACATCAAGCAAACGTTTTTTCTGACATCCCCGTGACGGTTAGATATTCGCGGTCAGGTTCTCCTCCGCACAAGGTAAGGACGGACTTTACCGCTGCTCCCCCCGCCACGCGGCGCGGTAGAAATAATCCCTCGGTTGTGTAAAAATTGGGGAAATTTTTTGCGGCAAAAACGCGGCAAAACATAAAAATTTTTTTTCTTTTTTATTTGGATAAAGTTTGTTCCGAGCGAGTTTTACACATGTTGTAAAATAAGAATTACTAATTTCATGCCTCGTAATGGAAAAAAATGTGAAATTCCTCTTCATCATTTGTTGCGTCTCCTATCCGAACGTTTTCACTTATGCATTTTCAATTATCTAAATCTATCGCGTCCCGGTCACATCGAAAGTTTTTTCGGCCCCCTAAAATTCGATGAAAGACATGAAAAATCTACCATTCGGCAAAACTTTATTTACGCCATAAAACATGATTATTACATAAATAATAAAAATGTTACCGAGAGTAAGTTTAAAATATTCAAAGAAGTTTCTTCTCCTTTTTTGATATTAATTCTCATTCTTTGAACTCAGTCATCTAATTATACAGTCAGATGATTTTAATTTTAATGGCTCATTAGAATGAGTCCAATTTTATTTTTTTTCCAAGTTTCAACGGTGCTAAACCCTGCGGAATGTTATTTTATTAAATTTGGCTTGAAACGATTCGGAACCTCGTTGATATTCAAGTCATACTCATTAAATGTCGTGAGCCACCGCAAAATGGGCATATTCCGCCGATGCGGTACTTGAACAAGTGAAAAGCATTTGGATTAAAAGAACCAAAACGGTTTTTAATTCCTTCATTTTATTATTAGGAATGAAAATTTAGTCGAAATTTGAATGCCGCACAACAAGCGCTGTTGAACCATTGAATTTCAAACTTCGAATTTTGAAGATATTCAATTTGCACTGACGGCAGCAATCACATCCGTTTATTCCTGCCTCCTGATTGCAGGGATCGTATAGTTAGTCGAAATGTTCTGTAGTGCGAGCTACAAAAATTCGATTTGTTAAACGTATCCGAAAGTTAAACTAATTGGCGATTTTCAACGTCTGGAAGCCTAGGCAACCGGTAATGATAGCAATCATTTCGACTACATACGCCGAGGAAAGAAAGCACGCCTGAGTGGTTTTGTATGTTGCTGTGAGTAATAAATGAAACGTTTCGAAGTAAGGGAATTAAACGAATGAAGTCATAAAATTATAATTGCTTAAAAAGGGCAATTTGATTAGACAGAGAAAGGGTTTCGGTCGGAGTTAACTTTAAATATTTATGGAAAAATACAAAAGAGATTGCTCCTTTTTGCCCCGTAAAAGCGAAGGAAACGGAGCCAAAATTTTATATTTCCCGCCGTTCGCGCAAGGAACAGTCGGCGCTCGTCAAGACGACGAAAGAAATTCATATTCCGAATCGTAATCACTGTTAAGTTCGTACACGCTGTCGTCGGGAACCTGCCTGCCTATGCGCACTTTTACACGTTTCACAGGCCAGTAGGCAAGTTTAATCTTCGTTCTGAACTTAGGCGCAGCGTGCGGCTGCAGCAGAATAGGTTTCAGCGCCTTGATTCCTATTTTGGATACAGTCCTGAAAACGTGCTTGGTACCGGACTTTACACTGCCTGTCTTGGGTATGTCAAGCACCTCTTCAAGTTCATGATCCTTGTAGTATTCTCTCGTGCCTTTTTTCCTGTCTGTGTAAACCGTGCGTTTCATCGCTTTTTTATCTTCGAGCTTTTTCGCGATCGGATAATAATCCAGGTCTTCATCCGGTGGATAGCTGAAAGCTTTCATTTTACCCCCGAAAACCGGATCGTAATAATACTTCTTTGATTTTTCGTATAATTCATGCTTCATCCGCGGATATAAATCCTCATCGAGATGCATGTGATATGAGTTTCCACTTGATGAAATGTGCTTTTCCGCGGGGATTTCTTCCGCTTCGTAACTCGTTTCCTCATCGAGGTCCTTCCCGAAACCTCCCTGATGAAAGTGCTCCGAATCGTCCTCCGTTCCGGAAGATAACATTCCGTAAGAGTTTCTTCTTCCTTCTTTACCGCTGTCGCGGTATGAAGATGCTGCATCCCGAGAATTCTGTTGAAATTCCTCTGATTCACCGAAGAAATCCGGAATATCAGGTGCTACCGGCGGATTTGGCATGTTCAGTTCTCCGTGATTGAGATAGACATCATCGAAGTCTGAAAATGCAAAACCAAATAAACAGCTCATATGCAGATTATTAAATAAATTTTCAGTTACATAAAAAGTGCTCGGACCGAAACAAAATGAGATCTTAATGTATCTCACGTCCGGCATCGGTTACACATTGATTTATTCATAAAAGTTCAGTTTTATTTTGGCCATATTGGACATTCTCAAAATAAATCTAAAATTTTTCGAAGGTAAATTTATGTTCATCAAAGCGTAGAATCAAAAACTGGAAAACTAATAGAAATAAATGGACATTACGGTGCAATATAACTTTATAATGTTTTCGATGTAATTTTCTTCGGGATTTCGAACTTCAGTTAGTAAAAGCTTTTTTCTTTTTATGATTTCACTTTTAACCATATATGATATATGATTTTCCCAAATGTTGTTATTCTCCCCACGCTTGTGACTCTCACAACCAATAATCTTCAGGTAGGTGGTTTGCATCCAGCTTTATATCACATAGTGCGACAATATTAAACAGTGGTATTGATTTCTTTCTGAATAACGAAAAATATTCCTAACCAATTTTAAGAGCATTTAGCATAATTCGTTTGGGAAGCGTGCACGTTGCTGAAGAGATGTTTATCGTGCTAATATTTCTTATGGCGCTGTTCTCCATTTTTGATTCGCACAGGAATGGGTCCATTTGAATATGAATAGGTTTGCATATTACATTAAGCCTCTTTTTAATTATTTAATATTTTACTTTAAATGTTGTAAATCATCTGCAGTATTTAATTTTTCTGGTAAATAACGCCTTAATAAAGGAAATTAAAAGTTTTCCGGAAACTTTGCTGAAGAATCTCGCATAATCTAACATAAAATTAAAAATTCATAAAACATCGACTCGCGACCTGCTCAAAAGGCGCTGTGATTAAAAGCTAAAGAGCAAACTAACCCTTTTTCTACATGGAAAATATTAAAATTTCCACAACCGAACACCTAAATCCGACTTATAGACCGGCACTCACCGTAGAAATTTTCCTTTTCAGCATCGAAAATATTTTCATTCACTTCATCGTCGAACTCCTCCGCGTCTTCTTTCTCCTCTTCCCCGGCTCCCAGGTCTTCATCCGCTGTCGTATTTCTGAAAAAATCCGGGTTTTTATACACGGTGATCGCCGCGGCCACGGAATCCGTCCCGTTCTCGCGGAGGCAGAGGCCGCCGCCCAAAATGCCGGACAAAACGGAGAACATCAGCACGGAGCGAATCATTTTCATCCCTCGAGAAACCGACAGATCAACAACAACGCAACTAAATGTTCACAGTTGACTGCTGCAAGTGCACTTTTTTAAAGTTTCCCTACCTCGCTCCAAACCAGGTTTGACTTAATGAACTGTAAAATAAGTTTCACAACTTAAAAGGCAGAAACGCCGGAGTTATGCACGCCTTGTGTCTTATCGACAAAAAAGACGGAGATGGAATAAGAAAAGATGGATAAAAACTAAAAAAATGTATCGCTTTCGACATTTCATTTCTTTCGTCTTTCTTTTCACGTAGCTCGATTTTGACAACCGAGACATCAATCTGTAATATCTGATAAAGGCGAGGAGTTTATTTTTACATCATGGACTTGTGCTGTCCGTTAGTATTTATTGTAAAAATAAGATCATATCAGTTTCTTAGTTTTTTTTTTTTTTTTTTTTTTTTTTTTTTTTACCAGGACTTCCACAAACCGCATTACAGTTAAAGAAAAAGGAAAAAACGAGTCATTTGGAGTTTTAGAAATAATTCATGCTATAACATCCACTGGTGTTTTAGCTTTTGTTGTATGAAGCTGTGATGATATCTTCAATTTTGATTTTGGATTCTTGACTACAAAATCTTTAATCATGACTCGTAATATGACATAAAGTACTGAGATCATTAATATTTAGCAACGTGTTAGATATGTATACTCTCAAAATGTTAGTGCAGTGATATATTCATCAGTTACTATAAAGAAGGATATTTTCTTTCAATTAAAAGCTATTAATTGGTATAGTAAAAATTATTATTTTGTAAGGAGTAAAAAGTTGGCATCTAAAAAAACAAGCTTAGCAGCTATTCGGTGTCAAAATAATGTTGGAAAGAGAAATTGCATTTTGCATGTAGAATTAGGTAACGAGAGAATGGTCGGATAACGTTAAGCAGCCAATAATAAAACCAATTCAACAGTTTTAATTAAAGCAACTACATACATTTCTTGAAGGCTAATATTTTTAGCATGTTTATGAACATTTTGAGTGCAAAAAGGCTCTTGCCTAACATTCAAACGATATGGTAAATGACAAACTTTTGCTCTTTTTTATTTTTATTGTTCATCTAGTCTTAATAAATGATCCCGCTGTTTTAAATAATGGACGTCCAACAGAAATAAATTATTCTGTTTCTTCCGCACCTTGTCTAATCTTTCCCGTTAATTTTATTTGACGTTTAGAGACTTCGCAAGTTTTATAACCTGAAGAAATCGATTCCTTCATTGGCACAGTGTATCCGAGGAATGATAAAAATAAAGAAACCGCAAGATTCAAAATCCATGAATACCTTCATTATGTCATTAATGGAGGGCTTCAGAGAAATTGCTGAACCGTAAATTAGATCGCCGAAATACGTAATAACTGGGGATTCCGTCGATGGCATTTCCTTATATTTTAAATATTGGTAAAATATTTCTCAATTAGATAAGCGTTGAATAATCAAAATCAACTATGAAAGGTAAAAAAATGTGTTTTTTGTGAGAAAACCATTTAGAGAATTATCAAAGTAAAACAATCGGCAAGATATAAAGTAGAAACGTAGATGCATTATTCGAAGGAACTTTTAATTTTATATAAGAAGCAGAATAAACATATAAAACGCATAAAACATTCGTTTGAAATCACATGTAAATATTTTAGACTTTTTCCTTGTATGTTTTAAATATATGTGATTAATATTAATAAATAAAAAATACATGTTTTTAAAATAAAATTCAAAAATACCTTGATTAATTAATAATAATTTTTTATCAAAATAAATTAATATAAAAAAATTAATTAACCGAAAGTCTTTGATATTATAATAACAATAATTTTTGGGAATTAATGCAACATGTGAAATTTTATTAAGTTCTCCCATCGATTAAATAAAAGAAAAAAACGAAATTTTTAGTTCCATTTATTTTTTATACAAACGATTACGTTTTCAAATTTCTGTTCATTTTAAGGAATAATAATACATGGCTAAAGAATTCAAGCAAATAAAATGAAAATATCGGAATATTGTAATAACAATTAAAATTTAAGAAATCATTTGAGATACCCATTAAATCCATATAATTCATCTCAAAATCATTTTCAAATATATTTTATAAATTTAAATGTATAGTTATTTGCACTCAATTGGCGTTAGGAAAATAATTAGAAAATGATTAGAAAATTAAAACGTTAAGAAAATGATTTTCTTCCACAAGTCAAAAATAAAACATTTTTTTTTTAAAACTTTATTTCAACTTACAACAGTTAATATGATATAATAAATTAATTACTCAAAAAAATATAACATAGATATTAGTCACTGTAAAACAATTAGAAATTTAAAAAATAATATGAACTTCTAACACCCAGGTTAATAAATTTCATTTGTTTACAAATCCGAAAGATGGAGCTTGAAATTCAGGTCCTAATTTCGTATTCACATTTTGATTAATGGGAACATTCCAGCCAACAGCGGACAAGGACGGTGAAGGCGGCGAAGGGGGTGAATTATTTCCAGAAATTTCTTGATTTGAGACTGGATTAGCATCTACAGATATTCCAGCCGCATTATAGATTTCTTTCAGGATCATCAACACAGTATCTTCAGAATCCCTAAAAGGAAATACTAAACATCAATACCAGTAAAATATTTTGTTGACTTTAAGACAATATTATTTATATTTATATTGTAAACTGTGATCCCGCAAAATATATTTTTAAAATTAAACAATTTTCTAAAAATGAATAAAAGAAAGTACTATTATTTAAAGTGATAAATTAAAAACATATTCATTTTTTAGCAATCAAAGAGACAAGAACTATTGATTATTAACCAATAAATAAGATGACTTCTTATAGCTGAAACATATTCGTTAAAGCTTTCCAGAGGTGCTTCTTGCAGAACGCAATCAATCCTTCTCCCCATATTAAGATGTCCTAAATCACAATTTAAACTTTCTTGTTCATTGAGACAACTAGCAACAGATTCGGATCTTTGCCTCTCAATTTGTTTTTCTATCACTTTATCGACTTCTTGTTCCAATCCATCATCGGCTCGGCCTAAGGCTGTCAGCTGATACACGGTATTCCACGTGCTTCTGATAGAATCCACTAGTCTTTGTTTCAAATCTGCTCCAACTCTAGTAATCGTATCTCTTAATTCTAAAATAAATAAAATGTTTAGATTTCACGTTGATATTGTTTAAACAAGTATAATACAATAACATTAATGGTTATCGCTTTAAAATAACTAAATTTTCTATGTCATATTGTAAAACTAAAATTTCAATTATAATATTAGTTTTCACTTTTTACTTTCAAAAAGGCGATATTCAAGTTCCTTACCCAAATGCATTCTTTTTCTTCCCTTATGATGAGGTATTAGAAAAGGTCTTTTGTCAGCTAATTCAGGATTAATTAGAGCCTCAATTCGATAAGCTACAGGATCGAAAGGATGAAATATATTGAAAAATCGGGTACATGTCGGAAAATGGAAGTCCAAGCCCAATAATTTTATTCCTCGAACAGTCACAAACATACCTAAAACCGAAAAATAATTTTGTAGACTTTTTTTTTTTTAAAAAATTATTTCATAATATTTACCAATTGGAGAGCCTAAAGCAAAGAATGCAAATGGTTGAAAACCAAGCTGAGGATATTCAATATATGGTTGGCCAGTTCCAGCATTTCCCATAACGAAACCACTTAAACGGCGTATCGGTTGATTTTCTGATTTAAACTCGGACTAAAAATAAAAACAACAAAGACATAACCTACACATATAAGATATCATCTTGAAACTTAATTTTATAGATCTCAAATTTCCATCAATTTCCAGAATGTATTACTGCTGCTACTCACAGAAACTTCTGGCAGTACATTAGTTCTGGATTCTGAAAGAGGCACCATTGGTTTCTGATGACAAAGCATATCAAATAAAATAAGTGATCCCAAACTGTGACCGACAAGGGAAACTCCTCCATTGAAGTAAGGATTTCTCAATTTAAATTTTTCAAATATATTCGCAATTTCACGACCGACCTGATTAATAATGTTCTAAAATAAAAAAAATTTTACTCTGAATTTTATATATCAGGAATTTGCAAATACTAAAAAAATCGTGAAGAAAACATTGCTTTTTTCGGTAAGGGAAACAAAATGAATTAAATATGAATCATATCCAAAAACATTCATCCTTCATTACCTGACAATAAACAGGACTAGTGTAAAACAAAATGTCAAGAAGAGTGTCATTTGTGAAATTTCGCAGTCGCGGAATTGATTTCAATGTAATGCTTTCTAATTTCTTGTCCAATCCAGTCGTCTCTCCATGTAACTCACTATGCCAAGAAACCGGTAGAATCTCAATACGATTGACCAGTCCTTGCTTCATAGAACTACTAAAGTGGCTTTTAATTAACTGGTGTGACGTCGATCTAAATATATCAACTGGAAAAAATTGTTAAAATGAGCCATAGGATCAATAATAATTAATAAATATCAATAACAAGTTTTATAAATGAAGCAGCCCCTCGAATTAAACTTTGAAAACTAATAATAGAGATGATTTTAAGGACTTTGTGTTGATAATTACGTATCAAAAAATGTATTAATATAAACATGTAATGTAAAAAATTTTACATTTCATTACAAAAATGAAATGTATAAAAATAAAATTATCCGAAATTTTTATGTACTCCAAAGGAAAAATTACTTTACCGACAAATAATATTATAGTAATCCCCCTCTGAAATATTCAGTTAGTTTAAAATAAAAAGATGATTTCCAAGTTACACATTTTATCAAATGTTAAATGATAAGAAGAGCAATTTATAACAGAAATTCAAGTATATATAAACTCAATATTGCAAACAATGATCAAAATTCTAATCTGTGACTTTAAATATTTGCATAAAAAGGATATCTATTCTTATAATATTTAAATGACATTTATACCTGCTTCTTCTATAGTTCTGAATTTCAAATCACATACACTTCCAATCCCATGAACTACGAAAACCAAATGATCTACCTTCGGTGCCTCACCATCTTCAATATCAAAATCGTCTGAAACTCCTCTTTTAACTGATTTAACTGGTGCTTGTATATGCTGCGAACCATCCTATAAAAAAATTAGTTTATATAAAAATAATTTTTATCTTACGATTAAAATTTCAAAATACATCAATATTTAAATAAAATAATAATTCTATGGTATGTATATATATATATATATATATATAAAATCCTTTTATATTTTAATTAGTTAAACCA
>JAOWBB010006488.1:0-25123 GCA_028565995.1 Ricinus marginatus | reverse complement strand
TTTGCAGAATATTTTATTTTAAAATTAAATAAAATAAAATGCAAATTATTAATATATAATATACTTTTTAATATTAAGTATAATATATACAATTTCTAAGTAATACATAGTAGTTATTTTTTATAAAGTACAATATAGTACAATTTTTACTCATTAAATTTTAGAGTAAAAGCATAGAATCTATGGTTGTTTTCACAGTCTTCTTAATTACCGATCTCATGGATTAATGTCTATGCTTGTTGTCAATATATTATATTGTCGTGAAATATATATACTTATTACATTGTCAAGACATTTATGAAGCTATTATTTCTGATTTTAAAATGTGCTCCGTTTGCTGTTGTCCAGATCAATGCAGCTGCAATATCCCATGCTGCTTTGGGTTCACAATCCCACTTAAAATAGGCACAATTTTCGCAGCGTTTTTGGTTTTGTTCAGCGGAATCACGTTCCCTGCAATGTCCTTTTTTTTTTGGCCTCATACTTACATCATGATCCCTTCGTTTATCATATTCATAGCGATATTCATTTTATTCATTGTTTTTATGATAAACATGTCCTTGTGCCATGAAATTTTATTCAGGATAGTAATATTCGGCGTATTAACGGCTTACGTGTTTGGGTTTCTGGCCATAGTAATCGGCTTATACGTGGATCTGAGTAAAAGTGAAGACTACATTATCGAGAGCTTTAGAAAGTATTTTAATATCCTAACAACAAGGAAATCGGCTTTCAAAATAATGCAGAGCATCCAGATTCTTTATTTCATGTACCTGTTCTTTACTTATATCCATTGTGGCGCTACATTCCAATTGTATGAAGCTAAGTATAAGAAGAAATATAAACATAGAGTTAAAAAAATTAAAATGGGAATTTTCCCCTTCAATAATAAGAAGAATGAATCGCGGAAACAAAGAAAATCCACGGATTTATTTTTCATTGAAAGCAAGAGGAAAGGGAAAAATTCACTAATTTTATCGGTAGATCTTTAAAATTTTTAAAATTTTTGATAAATCCATGATTTTTTAAAAAAAATTCTAAACTTATGTCTTAAGAGTCAGCAATTATTGCGTTGCGGTATTAGCTTCATATTTTTATAAAAGAATATCTTTTTTTTGGGTAATTCTAGTATGATTTTTACAAAATTTTTTGGCTTGGTTCTATTCAGTGACAAAGTGATGATGTAAATTATTTTTAATTGGCTCTATTTATTTTTTAAATTACATATTTATATTTATTTATTCGTGATTCCAGTATCTGAAAGTGAATTAAATTTACAAAAGTATATATTTTTTCACAAAACAGAGACAGAAATCTTATTATGTCAAAGAATTTTGGATTGAAAAAAAAAATTCTCATCATTTTGAATGATGAGAAAAGCAAAAGAAATTCTTAAAGTCTCTCAAAAAGGCAGTGGATTAAATAAGTTAAAACTACAATTTTAATAAAATTAATATTTTATATAAGGTACAGAAGAAGAGGTTTTAAATATTTCTCCGGATATGTGCGCGACTACAAACTGTTTTTTATGGTTCGATTGCAATGGCCCAAATCACTCAAGCGGCGTATGAAGTTGGTTCATATTTTTGTCCTTGCTAATCCCTATTTCCCAATTGCGATTATTATAATTTATTGAACATATTAAATGATAAAATTTTGGGATTAAATTTGAAATCTATTATTAATTTCTCGTTACTGAATTTTAAGCCTATGCAACTATCTCGTAAGAAATGTGAAAGTGAAAGAGAATTCTTCGGTGCTATTTTAACAGATTATTTCAACTACCTTCAGCATAATGGCTAATTAATTTCCTCATTCGTTATATATCGAAAAAAATATTCTACAGTGATTTTAATTATATTTCTGCTCCTCTACATATGCTGAAAGTCTTTCTCCATTGAAACGTAGAAAATTTATTTTCAATTAATGTAATTCAATTTATTTCGGTATACACATTGAGTCAGAAATGATTTTATTGGTAAAAATTTGAAATTTGCTTTTTTTTAAGAGAATGAACTAAATGTTTTCGAAGGCGAAAGTGGTAAACAAGTAGAATTTGTCCTGGATTGCTCTTAAAATAAACATCTCTTTGAATTGGCGTTCTGTAAGCTAAGAATATGAATGAAAGTTACAATTACTGCCCATTTGAACTGTTACATGAGAAAAAACTAGTTCTTGTCCACCTTGAGAATCGTGCAATTTTTCACTCTTGACTTATTCATGATAAACATGATAAATATTTAAAAATCATCGTAACAAGTTAAAACCTTTTTATCCTCATTTTTTTGGAACGTAAAAACTTGAGGAAGTACTCGCCAAGTATTTTATATTTAGTTCAAAGGCCAGCATGACCTTTTTATCCTCCTAATGGCTTGCTACATGAAATTTTGCCATGTCATTGGGTAACACTGTTTTGGCAATCAAAAATTTAACGTTTTACAATTACTATAGTTAATGTGGTAGTTCTTATAAAAACCAATAACTTTATTATAAGGTCAATTATATTTTTTTTGTAACGAATGACGGTAGGTTTTTATGTAACAGTTAATTTTAAATAATAGCAGCGATGTATGCTTTTAGACTATGATTCTGTTTTATTCTTCCTTTTAACTTCTTTCTCCAGATAAATATTTTTTTAAACGCGATTTATACTAAATGTATTTTATTTATATTTTTTTATGGAAGATTTCCTTTTGATGCACACAATCTTTACTTATTTTCATGAGGCGTCCAAATGCCGAGTAAACATTAAAAAATTTAGGCCATTAAATATGTTTTATAGTATTAACGGCTATTAACAACAATTGGCATCGATATAACGTAAATCTGATTAAAAGAAAAGTTCGGTTAAAAATTTTTTACACTCAACATTTTTCTCTTTATATTTTTATGTACACAAATTTTTTACACTTTTTCTTACTCTCCAAATTTTTTCCTCGAGGAATAAATCGATTCATGAAGCTTAGAAAACAGAAGATTAAACATTTTTAAAAAACTGAGAAAATTAGAGTCAATGATGTTAATGAATAAAAATCTTTCTGTATGATGAACTATTATTCGGAAGTGAATCTTAACTTTTAACATATTATTATAGAAATGATGAAGTAACTTTTGTAGCTCTTGAAAATTTCATAAGATTGCATTAAAAATACCCTTAATTTATATGTTTTTATATTCATAAAGGTTTGATGAACTTAAGGAAATTGAACCTATGAACCTTTATAAAAATAAGTTTCACATTGTCAGATGTTATTGGATGAAGTGATTGTCTATTTATAACTCAAAATGAATAATTAAATTTTTTCATTGTTCTGAATAATCTTACAGTTAGAGTCAATGATGTTAATGAATAAAAATCTTTCTGTATGATGAACTATTATTCGGAAGTGAATCTTAACTTTTAACATATTATTATAGAAATGATGAAGTAATTTTTGTAGCTCTTGAAATATCTTACACGAAATAACGTGAAAACCTTTCACGCTGAAATAATCTTAGAATAAATTAATCCATAAATTAATTAATTAATAAATAATAAATAAATTAATTAAATAAATCCATATGAAATTACAATTATTTGTGAATCAAAGTAGTAGATAATCTCCACGAATGATAATTTACGTAACGACATATGCTTGCCTACTATGTATTATATCATAGATACTGGAGGTGGCTCGAAGTCACTACCAAGATAAATTACATAGATTTTTCAAAACATATACATTTATTATTATGGTTCACATAAATATAATAAAGAAATTAAAATGGAGATTAATTGGAATATTTTTATAAATTTACAATATTTTGAATATGATTAAAATTTAAATATTAAGCATTTATGAAAAAAATAATAATTTTTTAAGAATTTTTCGAAAAATTGCAGGTTTCTGAACACTTACAAATATTCAGAAACATGCATTTTAGTAATTTGAAATTGTTTTATCGGAAAAATTTGATTCTTTCTGTGCAGTATGTATAACCCAAAAATTATTTATTATAAATAAATAAATTTTTCAAAAATTATTTATTATTTTCAAAAATTAATGGAGTTCCTGAGTTTTAATTGTTTGAAAATTACCAATAAAATTCATTAAATATCACAATTTAATTTTCAGAAACTTTTTTTTAAGTAAGTTATTTAATTTAAAAAATTTATTTTTTAAAATTTCAACTCAGTTTTGTGCACATGTGAAATATACAAGATATTTATATAAAATATCGCACCGATTGAATTGCATAAATAACAAATTTTTTTTTCATTTTAAAAATATCAATAATTTAGTTTTACTGAATTTTTAAAACATTGTCCAAACTATCTTATTATGTTTAAGATCAGAATTTTCAAAAATATTTAATTTTAATTTAAAAATTTTAAGACTATTAATATCCTAGCTATGTAAGAATAATTGCTTAGAATGACTAAATAAGTATTTCAACTTCATTTTTATATTACATACTATTGTCTTCAGACACGTTTGAAGATAATATTAGTCAGTGGTTATTAACAGGGACAATTTATTTTTGATGATATATTAACAGCTAGTTAAAGTGCTATAAGCCGCAATGAAATTTTATTTTGATTTAATAATTTTTTATATATTAATTTGTTTTTGGCTATCTTTAAACCATTCATGGTTCTTACAAAAAGATCCTTAAAGATTTATCTATCTAATTAAGTATCAAACTATTCTAGGATGCATGGCCTTATTCTTTCCCATAGTTTTATAAATATTAGAAGATATATCGAATGATGTTAGAATTTCAAAATACTTTTTTTTTTAATATTAAACTGTAAGGAAATTGGATGAAGTTGTTTGGATTCTACATATTATAAAAGAAGGAATATTATAATTCAATAGTTATTTTGCGGGAACTTAGGATTATCTTAAATATCAAATGTTTTTTTTTGTTTTGTTCTCAATGAGATTGTCTAATTCTAAATTTCAATCAATTTTCCTTTGCAGTAAAAGAATGTTTATTAAGTTATTACAATTTAGACAAAAAAAGTAGTAATTTAGTTCAAGGAAAACAAGACAGGTTATAATATAAATATGAAGCACTCTCAAAACTATTACATTTTACTGCTGTTATTATTTTTTCTTATAAAGAATCCTTTAAAATAAAAAGATACTTTTAGCGAGAATTCTTATCCTTTTATTCCTATACATTCATGAATTCACATATTACAACAGGTTCTCTGATGCGGCATGCTTTGATTTCATTTCACGTTGAAATATCCGTTTATATTATATTTTTTAAAAATGGCAAAGTAATTGCTTTATAATTAGGTTGTAGCAAGAATATAAACATCACAAGTTAACATTCCAATTCCAATCGCTACAAAAGGAATTGCCGATTTCTCTTGCACTGATGGATGTATTTTTGTAATCAAACCTTTTTTTAAAAAGTATAACAAATCCAAAACAAATGTTTTCACATGTGATTTATTTATTCGATTGAAAGATTAGACGTACACGATATTGTAAATATTAAATTTATAATAATATAGCACATTATTATTCATGATCATTTGTATATCAAGGAATGATTCGCTTCATAATTTAGGTTAATGATATATTAATATATTTGAGGTTATTAATGAAATGTATTATAAAATAAGAAAGGAAACTATTTAGAATGCTAGGTATGTAAAAATTTTACATTTTAAAATTCTATAATTTGCTGTTTGATCGAGGGATCACCTTGCAAATCTACAAGTTTTAATTCAAATAAAAGTTGTTAAAAATTTTTGTTACAAGATTTATTCTATAAACTTAAGCTGTATATAATTCCTTTTTATAAACAGCTTAAAAAAGTGTATTTGATGCTAAATAAAATCTTACCTCAAATGCATTTTCACTTAAAAAAATGAATTAAATTCCAGATTTCTGTTCTAGTTTTCTACATCGTATTGCCTACGATTTTGATCATTCGTAAAAAGATTCAAGTCTTCGGCTTGATCTTTGTAAGATCTTTGAATGCTCTCAAAAATTTATTTTACCTATCAAATTTCTATTGTTTTAACTGACATTGAGCTTTATTACGGAAGAATACAAACGAAATTATTTGTATTATGTTATTTAACATAATAAAATAATAAGAGGATATATTTTTTTAGATATTTAGTTATTTGGTTCGGAACTGGCCTTTTGAACAAAAATGAATAAAAGGAGGGAAATGGCGTTGAAACCGATCACCGGTCTCAAAAAATTTGCTGCTTGTCATATTTGACAGCATTAATTTCTATGCCGTTGATCAAATTTGCATTTTATCCCATTAATGTCTCGGGTCTGTGGAACTGTCTTTCCTTTTTCAAATCTGCCTCTTCCACTTTTTTAAGCCGTGCTGTTTCAAACTCTTGTCTCGGGTCAAGAATCTGCTCTGTTAAAATAGACCTTAGGCATTTTGCAATCATTAGATCATGTCTTCTACAATTGAAAAAATTGAAGACTCATCTCACTTTCGACATTTCCGCGCTTTCCATCTCGATTTTTAAAATTTCTCTCCCTTAACGAACGCTTGCTTTTTTTCTCTTTGCAGCCACTGATTTCGTCATCTTATATTCTTCGTCATACATGGCTATGATACAAAACGAAATAGATTATACAGATCTATTCGCCCTCGTAACTGAGGGTTGATGTCGTTTGGTGCCACGGATGGAAGCGAACAATTTTCGAAGCAATTTAGTGGGACTAAAAGGAAGCAGGAGATGGAGAAACTGAGAGTTTTCGGGTGAGCCGCGATAATTAACGTATTATGTAACAATCTGAAAGCGTGTATTACAAAATATTGTAAATGCTTCACATGGTGTTTCATTGCACACAAGTCTCAGGGTCAGGTAGAGCGGAGGGAGTTGGAGGAATTTTCAGTGTACCTGTACACCAATACCGACATCAGGCAGCCCTGTGACACCGCTTTACCAGCAGGCAGCATTCGCCGCGCAAGTTAATCGGTGCTCGCTTCGGTACAATTTACTTTCATTTTCCTAATTTAAAGGGAAAAATGTTTGTGGTCTTATTTTGCGAATATTTTTGACTCTTTCCTCGTGGTCTTCTTTAATTGTGAGTGCTTGTTATTAACTACCTTTGGCAACAACTTTTATATCAGCTTTCCATTGGATCCGAAATTAATATTAAATTTGAACTGTGAATATTGTGTACATCATATGGATTTGTGCAGAGTTAAAGTTAAGATATATTGACTTGGTATTTAACCATAAAACTGGATTTTTTATACCGATTTGTAATGATGATGTTGTTAACGTCACCGAATATTTTTTTCATTTAAATGGAATTGATAACAAAACAGACATATATATGACTGTTTTCGCACAAAAATTGAATGATTTAATATTTGTTTGTGGTGTAAATTTAAAAAAAAAGGAAAAAAATCAATTTTTAATGTGCTAACGTTAAAATGTTTGTGAATAGCTGTTTTCAGCTATTGTGAAATATTTTTGAATTAAGGTAGTTTGGGAGATGTAAAATCAAAACTTTAAAAACCAGGATGACATTTGATGACTTTAAACATTGCAATGACTCTTGTTTACTGTAACATATATTGGCGCTGACATTATAAATATTATTACAATTTTAATTTTATAAGAAATTCTCATTCAAAGGCTTTGTTTTCTTTCTGTCAGTTGGTAGGAGATTGTATTTGAAATGATTAAATTCGATAAAATTTTTTAATGTAAGCGAAATGAATTAAGTTTTAATATTAGATTGTATGTATAAAAATTTTATTTCAAAATTTTAAATTTATAAAATTAGGAGTATCAATGTAATTGAAAGAACTTTGTATCTCAAACATATATAATAATGAGGATAGTTGCTTCTAATGAAAAACTTTGTATTTGAGAAGTACACAATTAATTATAACTGATACCAATAATTTTGATTAATAATATAAAATTGAAAATAACTTTTATTAAATATAAATTTCCCCATATTAAATTCAATAATGAGGATGTATTTTTTTTTAATAAGATATGTCGCTTTTAGTACAATAGTCAACTAATATATTCAATATCTAAGCCGATATGATATTTTGGCTGAATAGTACATTTTAATCGGTTTCTTTACATTGTCTTATTTCTCTTTTTTGAGATCCTTATTGAAATGTTTGTGCATATATCGTATATCTTCACATAAGCTTTGATCATAAACTCTCAATTCAGTAGCATAATAAATAGTAACTTACACTGACAATATAATTTTATCTTGTATGCTAATAACAATTTTTCTTTGACATAATTTGTGATATAGGATAGATGAATTACCAAATTTTCAGAGAGCATTAATACGCTTGAATCAAGGAACATTGTAATTGTAAATCATTACGGTTAATTGAAAGCACTAACTTCTTTTCATTTTATGCAATGTGAACTCTCTATAATACATCTTTATGGAAGTATTTAAAAATTTTAGGACATCGATTTAAATAATAATATCGAAAGAGTTGAATTTATAAAAGATTATAGATCTTTGACATATATATATAAAGTCACATATACTACATATATATGGTCAACTAGATGTTATAGTCATGTAGTTGATATAGTTTCATATAGATGTTAAATTTTGCATGTCCAATTATCATTTGATGATTTATCCATACCAATCAAGTAAAAAAGTATATACGATTTGATATGAATATAATTTACATTTATAATTTCGTTTTCAGTTTAAATTATAAAAAATTATTGATTACTGTTTCTTTTCAAATTAAAAATTTCATGAAAAGATTATGAAAAAAATGATAAAATATTCTTACTTGATCTTATAATATAAAACATTGTGATTATTTACAATTACAGATTCAGAATTTGCGTTCTAGACTATTTTAAAATTCATGTGATAATTATTTCAAGGTCAAACAAATTTTAGCCAAAAAGACGATTTTATGTCATTATTTCAATTTTACAACTTAACAAATAACGTATTTATTATTTTTTGCCATAAAATAAGAAAATTTGAATTTTTTTAAAGTTAATGCAAATCACGTGCTATGCATTCTGCATTGAATCTTTTGGCCGTGATTTTTTATGTTTTTATTATTATCATACAATAATTGAAAAAATTAATTAAGTTTAGAATGAATATTATTTTTCTGTGATCGTTCATTTACCATACAAAATATATATTGAATCCTTATTAACGTAAGAAATGTCGTAATATATTTATATATATATACGATATAACGTATATATGTACGTAATAACGTTACATATATATATATACGTATATATAGGTATATATATATATATATATAAGGTATATACGTATATAAGGTATATATATATATATACGATACCTTTTTTATGTCTTTAAAAAAACTTTAAAAATCTTTGTTAATAATATAAAGTTGCGATACATAGCACCTTGAATATCATAATGTCTTACATAATGTGAAAATTGATGTTATTGTTCAGCATGATTAACGCAATTTTTATTCGAAGGAAGATGAACGGAACCGCGAAAGTTATTTAAATACCGAAATTATGTAAGACAAGTCTATTCTTAGATCAAGAAATAATTTATGATCATACCGCAAAAATTTTCTACATTGAAAAAAGTATGCAATAAAATACTGAAAACAACCGAAAAGCCGACATAATGATGTAATTGCTGTATATTCCTTCCGAAATCAATAATCATGATTTTTAAGATGTTGTCATGGAATACTGATAAATCAACACATTGGATATTTAGAATTTTTTTAAAAATTATATTTAATATATTCAAAAATAAATGCCATTTGTGATTTTGTCTTTCTGTTATAGATCTAAAGCAAAATGAAGATAAAAGTAATGAGAGACAATGTCATTGATCTTCTGGCATTCCTCGGTCTTGCCCTAGTATATATAATAGAATCAATTGTTCAGTTATTTCTGCCAATAAATTATAAAACAAAAAAAATATCTGGAGATGTTGTTTTAATAACTGGTGGTGGCGGAGGTTTGGGCAGACTTTTGGCCGAAAGATTCTCTAAACTCAATTGCGTCATCGTGGTCTGGGATATTAACAAAAAAGGTAAAATTCATATATATTTATAGGATATTTTAATAAGTTAAACTTTCTTATGAGTAAAAGACTTTAAACCAATGAGTAAAAAAACCTTAGACCCAATCATTAATGTAAGATAGGCGTAAGAAAAATTTTTTTCAATTGAAGATTCTATTTTATAAATGTTATTAAGGATTATAGATTTGTTATAAAGATTTTACTATTTCTTATAGATTGGTCTTTTGTCGTACTTGCTTCATATTTAAGTTAATACTTAAAAAAATTGAACTCTATACTTGTAGACTTATTATTAATGAAATTTTTTTCATGTTATTTTTTGTTATTTTTTTTCTAAAATCGAGTTTTTATGGCATAAAAAAATTTATTTGCTTTATTAAAATAACAAAATGTTGCTCACCTTCAACTAGAAGAGCTACAAAAAATGTTTTCATTTATAATTTAAAATTTTTTGCCTCACAAAATGCAAACATTATGTACAGTACAATCTTCAAATTCTAAAAAAAAGGTTTTAAATTTTTCAATAAAGCAAGGATTTGCATATTTTTCTAAGTTGAACGAATAACCGTATTTAATTTATTAGTATGGCAAAAGAATTAAATTCACCAATACCTAAATCAATTATGTAGAAAATAATTTGGTTGTTCGTTTACATTGACAATTATCTATAAATAAACATTCAAATTTAAAGAGTAATATGTTACAAGAAATACAATTAGTAAATGTTATAAAATATTTGTTTTTACACACTTTTGCATGTCACAGATTTTGAAATTATACATGAAAGGTCATATATCGCAAAGCAAATTAATTTGAATTTAAATGAAGTTATTACTCATTTGACTTTGAACTAATCAAGTACACATAATGAGACAAATTATCAATTATATATTTATTTTTTTAAATTCTCTTGATAGTTGCATTGTGTAAAAGTTACAATTTCAAGGACCTATTTCATTTTCAGCAAACTTCGTCATAAAATAACGTTCAATATTTAATTTGGAATTAATATTAATGATAAGTGAGTCGAAAAATTTTTAAAGTAAGACTAATATGTTAAAAAAAAGATAGGCCTTTATACATTTTGTTTATTACAAACATTTTTTGTACGATTAATATTTTCAGTTGAAGAACTGATCTATGCTTTAAATGGTTTTTATGTACTAATTGTATGATCTTTATCGAAACAAAAAAGAA
The DNA here is from genome assembly GCA_028565995.1 of Ricinus marginatus. Lineage (NCBI taxonomy): Eukaryota > Metazoa > Arthropoda > Insecta > Psocodea > Ricinidae > Ricinus > Ricinus marginatus. The sequence continues at coordinate 13,901 of JAOWBB010006488.1, read as the reverse complement.
CTGAGAGTACAGGGAAATATTTTTGCTTTTACTACAAAACAGATTCTCAATTTTTATTTCATTTTCTGTATGCTTAAAGTTGAAAATCTTTAGATATGTGAAATTTTGCAAGCATATTGGGTGATATGAATTATATAAGTTGTGCTAACTAATGTGTCACAATGCTTTAAAACTTGTTGCTACCGTTGATGCAATACTATTAATTCAGGCACACTTGATCGGATAGGAAATCGAATAGGGTTTACCCTAATTATCGAAGCAAGTAACACATCTCACGGCGAAGCAACATTTTCTTTCATTATCTAAATCTTTAAACAGTTCACGTTCTCATCCACAATTGCTGAAATGTCGAATCGATGCTTTCAAATTATTCGTGCCACATCAGTCTTCGGTAATGGAAGCCCTGTTGATCTTAATTTTTTATCATTGACAACGTCCTGAATGAAAGCACCTAAGTAACGTTCCTATCTAAGTAGGGAAATGACTAGACGGAAAAGGAGAATGTAGAGTGTGTCATCTTGAAGTTAATAGATAACCAATGACTTGACTTTTTGTTTGAATACAGTTATGAAATAAATTATTTACTAAATATCAGTAACTTGCATTTCTTCTTCATCTTTTCATATATAATTAATTTGCCATCGTCTTCTCTGACTATACAATATTCTTCATTTAAATTATTCTGAACTCTTAGTTTTAGTTAGTATATGTAAGCATTTAGTATATATAAGCACATTACATGCAGAATATATTTTCCTTATTAAAATTCTTATTCTTTTATACGATATGATTGATTTAATCAGGCTTTTAAAGTATTTTTCAATTCTAAATGCTGCATTAATTCAGTCAAAAAAATAATATATGCGAAATTAATGTGTGCTTCAAGTATAAAGTGTACGATATTGAAAACTTAGTTTGAGCACTTTAAGCATAATTTCTTCATTATTTTTTCTACTTTCATTGTTTTTTCTTCATGTACCTTCCGTATTACACAGAAGATTTTTATTTTTTTTTTTTTAAATTTAATTTGTTCCAGGATTTTCTGAAAATTTTTATTCTGCGCAAAATTTGAAAAATCTTAATAACAAATTATTATTCTCTTTTTTAGCTGTCGATGAAACCGTAGAAAAAATTAAAAACCTAGGAGGAACTGCTTATGGATATGTCTGTGATATTACGAATAGGGAACGCGTATATAGTACAGCCAAAGAAGTACAGAGAGAAGTAGGGAAGGTAAGCATATGATTATTATTTCCATTTCAGTTATAAACATATTAAAATCTCAAATCTAAGTGGAGATTTTTATTTATAAAAATAATTATTTAATTAAATGATAAAATTTAATTAAAATAATTAGAAAACGTTTGCGTAAGTTAATTATCGTAATAGAAGCTGAAATAACAAGTAATAATCAATAAAGGAAATTGTATCAAGGGGTTAGATTGAAAGTAACAATTCATTACAATAATTTCTCTATAACATTTTATAGAATAGTTACTGAAAGATGAAAATTTTCTGTTAGATTTTTTTACGGTTGCCAAATAGAGTCTTGAAGAGAATAATGATATGAGATACAACTATTAGAAGTCAAAAAAGTCTGTATCAGTCATTTTATAAACCTGAATATATTCATGTTTTCTCGAGGGCATTTAAAAAACCTCGGTGATTCATAAAATTCGTCAGTGGTCCTTGACCCGCGTAACACAAGTTATTAGATAAAACCATATGGTTAACATTTCATCGATAATTTATGTTTGTACAATGTACCACAAATCTTATTCTAAAATTTGCAAAAATAGTTCTTGCAAAAATGTCTTGCAAAAACTAATTTCTAAAAATTGAGGATATCACATGGAAAGTTGAAAAATCCTGAAAAACTAACTGAATACACCGATCCTTCATTAAAATTAATAGTCCTGACATGATATCAAAGTAATCTGAATGAAGAAATAAAAAGTCAGAATTTATGCTTCTTAAATGTATTTGTTAATCCTGAAAATTAGAAAGGAAAAGAAACCAAAGTAGAAGGAAATTTAAAAACAATGAGAAACAAAGCCTGAATCTTAAGTATTGGTGAATAAAAAAAATAATAAAAAAGTTATTTTGTTGGTGACCAAGAAAACATTGAATCAATCAAAAAAAAAATTAGAAAATTCCTTGTAATACGGAGGAAGTGATTCTTATTATTACTTCATATATATTGCTCGTTTTGTTTGGACAAACTGTTGCTAATTTAACTCATACATATTAAATACATATAAAATTTTTAAACTTCATGGCTTTTCTTTTTAGTTTCGTTTTAAAATAGTTATATGGTCCAATAAAATAGCGTCATTAATACAATATGAATCTCGAATATATACGTAAACATTTTGAGATATTAGTAACTGCATTACATGCTATATATTCACATAAAAATATTCATAACTCTTAATATATTTTTAGGTTTCCATATTAATCAACAACGCAGGCATGGTTTCTGGTAAACCTTTTTTGGAAACCCCTGACACTTTAATTCAAAAAACTTTTGATGTAAACGTAATATCGCATTTTTGGGTGAGTTCAAAATTGCAGAAAATTTTTTAATTTAATATTTTCTTCTAATACGAATAAATATAAAGGTTTTGTATGGAAACTTAGTTGAGAATAACCTTAAACTTTATAAGTTAAATTTATAATTGTTAGTTTAGATCCAATTATCGGTAATTTCTCATTGTTTGGTTTACCCGCAAGTCTTTACATGCAACGGACTACATTAGCATCCGCCTGGGGACGGTTCCCCAGGAATGAATTCAGATAGTACGCGGCTTAGTTGAATTCAATATCAAAATATTTAACAACTTGTGACATTGAAAGCAAAAGGTTTTCGACGAATTTGATGTTACTTGAGGCTAATTTAACAACCTTGATGAATTTTTAAATAATAGTAGTTTTCTTCCTCTCAGTCATATACAAGTGGCACGCAAGTTTAATTTCCGGCATTTGAGTTGGATTTTCCTTGTCATCATTAAGATTTTATTGACAACTTTGGCATTCATGAAAATTATCTAAAATTTTTGTTGGATATGTTTAAAAAACAAGAAATGTAACTAGATTAATTGGTAAATTACGACCCCATTAGCTCGAGACGTTAAGCAGGGCATCTGACAAATAAGAAATTTAATACAATTATTTTTCAATTATAAGTTTTAGTAATTTCTGTTATTTTTTTTCTTTCAAGACGGCAAAAGCTTTTTTACCTGGTATGATTGACTCTAGAAGAGGACATATAGTTACCATTGCCAGCATGGCAGGAACGGTAGGAATGACAAAACTAGTAGATTATTGTGCTTCCAAATATGCAGCTATAGGATTTGACGAATCCTTGCGCGTAGAATTAGAGTGTTATGGACATCACAATATTCATACAACTGTAATTTGTCCATACTTTATTAAAAGCACTGGAATGTTTGATGGTGTTTGCACCAGGTAGGTAATTCCTTATGATAAAATGATATAGGAAATGTTAAGTGGGCACTAATTCGACTGCAATTTCTGAAATCTCCGCTAAATGTTTGCTGGCTGAAGCTCACATATATATTTATATTCGAAATTTTAAATTTTGCAATGAAATAAAAGCGTTCTTAGATTTTTCTCGCGTAAATTTAGATTTGTAAAATCATTTTCCTTGTACCGTCAAGTTTTGAATAACGAACATCATTAAGAATAATAATGACGACAAGTGGAAAAGAAAACATTATATAATTTTGAGACAAGTTAAAATAATTAGATATGCCATTTACATTTATTCATGGTGTTAAATAATAATAGATTTTATTATATTAATTTGCGAAAATTTAATTTGCTGTGATAATTAGCGTATGGGTTATTATCAATAAAGAATAGGCAAATTTTCTTCCTTCCTGACAGTAATTTTTCTGTAAAAGCATAAAATTGTTCCTATATTTTTTATTTTTCACTAAGGCATATGACTTGTCTTTTTGAAGTGGAAATACCAATAATTCTTGAAAGAGCCATTATTATTGTTAAAAGAAGGAATATTCTTTGTTAATGGCAAATGAAATCAGCAGATTAATGTAGATAGTTATTCTGTGAATATTTTCAGATTAATTCCAATTTTAGAAGCTCCGTATGTAGCAGATAGGATAGTCCAAGCTGTGGTAACCAATGAGAAACAAGTGTACTTACCTGGAGTTTTCCGGGCCTTAATCCTGTTGAAAGGGTAGGTATAAATTTCTGTCATTAATCATTAATTCTGAAGGTCTTGAGTAGGAAATTTCCTTATGAACAAGAATTTATTATGCTTTTTCCGAATAATTTTCTGAAATTTTTGAAATTCTGACACGAGTACGTCTTCATAGAGGAAAAGGAATGAATACATGTTAAAAACAGCGTAAAAATGAAATATAGTGACATTTGTTAATGATAAAAACGGATTAGTCAACATTACTGGAAGCAATGAAAATTTTTTAAATTAATGCATTCAAACTAGAGAATTAATAAATTTTTTCGGAAAGAATTAACTTCTAGAGGAAATTTACTATAAACTTTTCCTTCAATACCTAAATTTATTATAATCTTTTTCTTTAGTTTTTTTAATTGCATTACATTCAGTTTATGTATTTTAAAAATAATGTAATATTTAGAACTTTGAAATCAATTAATCTGAGTAAGTTGAATTTAACAGGGTGTATTCTTATTGGGAAATATTAAATATCCGTTTTAAAATTTATTTTTCTGGTATTTTTCGATTATAATTTCGACAGTTTAAGAACACATTTAGGCTTTTGATAAATTTGCTTTTTAATAGGATATGTAATAACTTTCAATTTAATATTTAATAATTTAGTTTATCAATATACTTAAAGTTCCACAGAAATAAATTAAAGGCTTTTCATTTTTATTTTAGCTTCGTACCATGGCGTGTCACGTCCATGTTTCTGAGAGCGTTAGTTCAAGATGCTCATCCTGATCATATAGTTAATAAATATCACACAGAAGCAAATGAAAATACTGAGTTTACAAAGAAACCAGTTATAGAAACCGCTACTGAGAGTCTTGAGCAAACTTATAGGAGAAGCAATTCGAGTTCGGAACGAAAACCGTAATACTCTTTTAGGTATCGGAATATGTTGAAATGGAAGCATTCTTATAAGTAAAATAGTCGGATATAATTAAAATCACCGGTAGATGGTTTAAATCCAAACTGTGGTTTAGGCTGGGAAATCAAATAATGGTGGCTATTTATCGTATTCGCTGGATAGATGTGTTTTAGAGTTCTGGCATAATTTTGTGCCTTTTTCAATCTTATGGTTGTAATTCCTTTAATCTTTATTTTATATAATTTACGAAAATTGGGATACATGTTATTTATTATGTTGAGATCTTGATTTAGAAGCAATTTAATTTCAACTAATCATATTAAGATTAAGAAAATATAATTGGTAAATTAATATTAACGAATGGACTTGCCAAAGTTCACTAACTGTAATCACTCCAAAAAAAAATTACTTATCTTTGAAGAAAATTAAATTTATATTTTGTTTATGTTATCGTTTTCCATCAACTATTTCTTTTGATCGAAAGTCTCAGAGAATTTTATAAATGATCGAATTTTTGAAATAATAACAAATGCCTTAAGAAAATTTCATTTATTACTGATTCTACTGTTTTTTTAATAGAAATTTTAAATTGCAATAAAACAACCTCGCATCAGACCTTAAAAATCTAGGAAAATAAGTTTAAAAATTGAAATTATTACTTCAAATTAAACTACCAGCTGCGGTACATAATCATGTTCTTTTTAATAAATAAATATTAAAGTAAAACCAAACATCATATAAATGATTAAAAAGTAAATAAAATTATTTATACATAATAAAAATTATATCACTTAAAAAATTATATATATAGTAGCTTAACAATTAAGTCGTTAAATACAATCATTACACTAGCATCAGTAGCAAATTTGGCAAATTATTAAATGCGTAATTCACTCCAAAGTTACTTTTCCCTAATTTAAACAGTTTATATAATGCTGTTTTAAGAAAAGATTAGAAAAATTCAAAGTTTTTTTACATACAATTCAGTATTGATATATAAATGTGTATACAAGCGATTATACGGCTAGATTGTCGTTAAATAAGGAAGTTTTCGTTTTTAGTATTCTTAATATATTATTCAGGTTTAACTTTTAACGAATTCTCTCAGAAATAAAATTTATATGAAACAATGCATTTTATGAGTGTCTGATAAATGAAAGCATTCAAAGATATTGAAGAAAAGTAATTTTTTAGATGAAATAGCATTAACAGTATTCATTATTAGACTGTAAACTTTTTTAAAACATTTATTAACAATAGTCGCCCATATAAAAAAAATAAGATGATCTTGAAAAATAATAAAAGTTGAAAATACTTATAAAGCTTATATATATATATATTGATTTTGATGAGATTTATAATTAATTTAATTTTATTATCTTGCATAGTGAATGATAATAGAATATTTTTGTCTTCTTTGATAATTAAATTTTTCCAAAAATTATTTATCTAGTCTTGATTTTGATTTATTTAAATAAATAAATGTTACAAACTGAATTTTCATCTTGATACATGCCTTTTTCTTGCATTTCGCCATTAATTGAAGTTTAGTATGCCAAAGATTTATATGTATTAACTTTCTTCATGGAGCTTGATTAATCATACAGTTTGATTATTCTTATTTAGATTTTTCATTGATCATTCATGTCAAATATTTAATGTAAAAAATGTTGAAAAGGTACAAGTTCTCAATTTTAGATATTTTCCTAATAAAAGGCAAGAAAAATTACAAACTAATAAATACAGAATTCTCTATTATGCAAATTGTAATTAAGATCTTTAAGCTAAATCATTACTATAAATAAAATTTTATGTTACTTTAAATGAAAGATTGATAAGTTTGTCTTTGAAAATTCAGCTTATTAGTGTTTTTACAGCAGTCAATTTTCTTGTTTTCAACTTCTAATTATGCTTTTATTCATGACTGTAATAAATCTTAAAAAAAATATTAGATAATATTAAAACATTTCATAAAGACATTATTTTTATTATATATTCAGCCTTATAAAGATAATAATATTTTTTAGTTGTTAATTTTTAAAATTATTTATAAATGAAAATAATATATATTTATTGGGGTTCAAGAGCCATTTCCTTCTCCTTCACAAGTTTCAAAAAAGTTATCTAGATCAACAACTGACTGCCAAAATAGATTTTGTGCACAGAAAATTATTTCATTTTCATTATTAGGATTTGCTGCATGCCAGAAATGCCCATTTGAATCAATCAGTTCTAAATCACTAATTAATTCATTATTATATAAATAACCCTTAATTTCAATTCCCTCTTTGAATCTATATTTTCCAGGACCTTCCATAATCATATCATTCAATGAACCAATGAATTCACTTTTATCTGGGAAAGTTATTTCAACTGCTTCATGAAGAATATCTCTGCTCCAAATACCGGAAAAGGTGAACTGATCATTTGTTTTGTAAATTCCTCTTCCTTCTCTCACAATTGACAAAGGATGTTTGGTGGCAAGAAATTCTCCATCATAATTGTCACCATTGCAAAAACTAAACTTATCTTGTTTTTTTACTTGATTATGTGATAACAACGATGTTTTCATTTTCTCGTTATTCTCCTTTTTTATATTTTCCATTGTAAGTAGAAGCCAACAACCAAAATAACGTGACAATTACTTAATGAATATATTTTTCTCTTCATTTAATAAAATTATACATTTATTATTTATTTCAGAATTAGATGCAATTCGTGAGGAAAATCATTTTAAGATGACTGGAGGAGAGGAAATAAACTTAAAGTAGCAATTGGCAGAATTAAATCCTGATAACTACTTTTCCATTAATTAATTTCTAACAGCTCTTTTTTAAAAATTCATTCTGTTTTATTTCTTATAAAAAATTACACGAAAAAAAATTAAAGAACGAGTAAAATAGAATAACTAAATCCACGGAATACAATTTGGCATCAATGTAAAAAACATGTCATTTGTTGTTATTCGATTTTAACCTAATTTTTCTTCATTCTCCGATTAGCATTGAATTAAAATCTTTTGGGAATGCATAAAACTATTTTCATGTAGGACTCTATTACCCTTTTTTATATTAGTAAAATTACGTTTGGCGGTGATACATTTATATAATTAAATAATGGATGATTTAGGGCCTGGACTAGGAGGGATGACTGCCGAGCAAACGGAGAAAGTATTGCAATTTCAGGTCGGTACAAAAAGCGATTTACATTGATTCCCGCGAATGAAATTCGTAAATAAATGTTACCTCTTTAATTTCTTTAGGATCTCACTGGCATTGAGGATGTGACAGTGTGCAGGGATGTTCTGCAAAGACACTCTTGGGATTTAGAAGTTGCTGTTCAAGACCAACTAAATATTCGAGAAGGAAAACCGTCCATGTTTGCAGCCAATGCTCGTGCACCAGCAGTTGTTAATGATCATCGAGCACAGCAATATTTTTTTACAAGACCTAGGAATAACTATGGTGGTGGAATTTTAGGAGTATTTCGTTACTTATTCTATTTTGTCTTCAACTTCTTTTATAACACCATTACTTCAACTTTTGGTATAGCACTAAGATTATTCAGACCTGATCCCAGGAAATGTAAGTATTTGTTCCAATCTTCCAAATAAAGTAGTAAAATCAATTGTTTCAAAAAAAATTTACAAAACTTGGATAACAAAAAAGATTTTTGTTTAAATAGAAAATAAATGATGTATAAATGAGTTTCTTAACAATTAAATTTTCTGTGGAATGTTTATTTTTTTTATAACTGAACTACTTATATAATAGATTTTCAGCAGGAAAATGGTGAATGAGAAATTAAACCATTTTTAATCTTAAAATTTCCTTTAATCTTTTGTGTATTATTATTTTATGAATTGAATTTCTTTTATTAATGTTAATTTTATTCTTATATGAAGAATACAAAAGAAATAATTTTTAATTATGTTTTTATTTTTTACAGTATTGACAGATCCCTTGGGTGATGTTTTATCATTTATAAGTTCTTATGAAGAACATTATGGTAATTCCCATCCTGTTTTCTATCAGGGTACTTATGCTCAGGCTGTGAATGATGCCAAACAAGAACTAAAGTTCCTTCTTGTATATTTACATTGTGAAAATAGTTCAGATTCAATCAGTTTTTGCAGGTAACTTGTTTAGTTTTATTATTCCTAATTACTCTTTGTTATTGACTTATATTAAATTATAAACAATTACTTTATTATAATTATATTTTTTTTATATTTACTATAATTAATCCTTACAATAGATTCATCTGATTTAGTTATAAAAAAAATTGTGAGAGAGTAAGTGCAGTTTTATATTGGTTTCATCAAATCATATTTTATAATATTAAAAACCATTTTATTTTACTTTAATTTAACATTTATAAGTTATTGAGATGATAAAGATAAGCACATAAGAGTAAACTTTATTACAATCTTATTCAAGAATTATTAATATTAAAATTAGTTCAGATGATCAGTTGAATGATTGGAAAACAACTACAATTTCATGAATATATGTGCTTATAATTTCTTTATTTGAAATTATAACTAATAATTTTACCTATAAATAAATTTTCTTAAAAGCTCATTAGTATTTAATTTTTAAAGTTGATATTTTATGTTTTTACCTGGATGTGCTAGTTTTTTAATATGGCTGATAATCTTATGCTTCTTTGTGGATATCTATTAAAATTTCTTTTACATGTCATTAATAACTACACATAAAAAATAAAATTCTTTGTACCAAATTTATAGAAAAAAAATCATGTTTACTCATTTAAAAAATCTCACAATGATATATTTATAAATTTAATAGTTAAATAAAATATTATTTCAGAGATGTTTTACCTAACCCTGAACTAGTTTCTTATATAAATCAACACATGCTTTTTTGGGCGTGTAGTGTAAATACAGGTGAGGGATACAGGGTATCTCAAGCCTTGCGAGAGAACAATTATCCTCTTCTAGCTATGATTGTACTTCGGGAAGGAAGGATGACAGTCATTGCAAGGTAAGTTGAAATGTCTGTTGGTGTATTTTATGTTTCTTATAACAATGAAGATTATAAATTTGAAACTAAAATAAGTACATTAAGCTTTATTTAATTTTTTTGTAATATCAGTTGAAGGTGTTTAATCTATTAAGAAAAATTCTGATTTTTTTCCTTTTATGATATTTAATATAAATATAATTTAAAATAATATAGGCTCCATTTATTGTAGACTGTGGGCTTTTATTTTTTGTTAGAGAATAACTAGATACTAGAACTGCAATTTTTTATAAATAACAAAATATAAAAATTTGTTATTTAAAGCTAGAACGAAAAGTTTTTGTGAACACTGTTAACGTGAAACAAACGACTTTTAGGATGGAAGTAGCGGCGGATGCCAGTGAAATTTTGCGCCGCCTTCGGTTGGTAATCAAAGACAATGAAATTTGTCTCATAGCTGCTAGGGCTGAAAGGTGAGATTTTTAATTTATACCTTAATTATATTCCATATTTTTATTTTTTAATAATTTTGGCGGTCTTCTAAATGGTATAAATTTAAGTTTTAATTTGATAAACATTGCTAATGTCTTCGCTTATATTTAAAAAGTTACTTATATCTTACTATTATAGAATGGAAAGAAGTTTTAATCAGACTTTGAGGGCTCAGCAAGATGAAGCCTATCAGAAGTCTTTATTAGCTGATCAGGAGAAAGAACGTCAAAGATTAGCGGAAAGGAGAAGACTTGAAGAGTTAGAATCAATAAAAAGAAAAAAGCAAGCTGAAGAATTTCAAAGGAAACAGGTCTGCTTTTATTAAAATTTATCTGCTAATTTGATATTGAAATAAAGAAAATTGATATTTTTATCTATTGGGCTGTATTCATACATAAATAGGTAAATCACTGATTACATGCATTCTGTCATTAAAAAAAATGTAGTTTTCCATTACATTATTTAATCTTGTTTTTAAAGTTAAGTCACACCATTCTTTAGGGTAATGTTTTATATTATTTATTTTTAAAATATAATTTTTAAAAGAAATGTATTAATTCAAAAATATTTGTTTTTGTTTTGTTTTTAAATTTAAATTACCTGTTTACTATTTTGTTAATACTATTTTGTTTTATTACAATACTATTTTACTATTTTGTATTAATACTATTTTGTTGATTAAATTTAAATTACCTGTTAAGTTAATATCCCAGCTATCTGTTAGGTTACCCTTCTAACCTATTAATTAAAACTAAGTTATTGAACTTTTGTTTTTCATATAAATTTCTTAACATTTACTTGCAGAAAAGATTTTTGGAATTAAAAATCGTTATTTTTTTAACACTGATAACAATAAAGTAAATTAAAGAAATATATTCAAATACAATAATTTAAGAGATATTAATCAGTTTATTCAAATTTTGTAAAAACGTTCTTAATAACATGGAAACTTTTAGGATTTTAAAATTTTGAAACATAAATTTTCATTTAAACATAATTTTTCAAATAAACATAATTTTTTTAATAATTATATTCTCCTAAAATAAAAGAATGAATTAATTTCGAAATTTTTGATTTACTATCTTGGATTAAAGTATTAGTATTGATTAGCAAATTGATTTCTAGACACATGCATTTAAAAAAATTAATTTTTATATAAAAATTTCAGTTGCTTAATATTCTATTTTATAGTTTATTTTATTAAATTAAATGTATGTATATGCAGGAAATTAAACGTTTAAAGGTGGAATATTTGGAAAAAATTCCTCAGGAACCGTCACATACCGATCCGGATTCAGTTCAATTGGTTATTAAATTGCCTTGTGGTGCTAGGTTGGAAAGGCGATTCCTTAAATCTCATTCCTTACAGGTAAAAAAAATTGAAGAACCTAAAATTATGACAATATATTTTTAAAGCTCTGAATTATGTATTAGAATTTTGAAATAATAAATCTTGTCGCAAATGCATTTGTTTAAATTGCTACATCCAGTTAATTTTCAATTTTATAAACATAATCAAATATTATGATTTAATACAGGATGTTTATAATTATGTCTTCTGTCACCCATCGTCGCCTGACTCTTTTGAGATAGCAACAAACTTTCCAAAACGTAGCTTACAATGTAAAAGTCAAAATGGAGAAGCTGTGAAAACACTTGCCGAGGCTGGTATCAAGAGGGGAGAAGTTTTATTCGTTTACGACTTAGAAGCTTAATTTTTTTATTCTTGTAAAAACATCATACGATTGTTTGCTACAGCTCGTAAGAAGGAAAATCTTTACAACAGCAGTCTTTTTTTTGCTTTTATACTTCTAAAAATATGTTTAAAGCAGAATAATTTTCATACTTAAATGAGAATCCATATGAATGTTAAAACTTCTGTAGTAATAAGTCACTTTCTTTACAAAATTATAGTATTTTATTTAACCATTCATACTTCATAATTTCCAACAGCATATACATTCTGCCAATTTATATTTTCTCTTGTTTTTCTTTATTTCATATTTAATTTTTCGCTTTGTATCCTACTATATGAGATTTAAACTCAATTTTTATTCTTTTGCCATCTTCAAATGGACTGCTGGTTTATACATAACTCTAAATAACATTTAATTTTTATTTCTTCTTATATTTTCAATCTATGAAATTTTATTCTGAAAATTCTTTTCCTTTAGTTTTGCAAGATTGTCTATTAATGTGAATAAAAATTGTACTGTCAATTGTCATTGTGCTCCAATTCCAAATGGTATTTATCGTTTGCATTTAAATTAAAACTCAGTGACGAAGCATTTAATTACAATATCTTACTAAAAGTAATAAAAAAGTTACTCATTGTATTAATGTAAATTTACATGAAACGTAATATAATAAATGAATTCATTAATCGTGAGCCATTTCTCTTTGTATCTGTAAGACCGAAGGAGGATTGCAAGAATATTAATTTTAAGCCTTATAAGATTGAATCATCGTAAAGCTAGATAAAGAAAATCATATTTTATTATTTTACAAATATTTTTTTTCTATTTTAAATGACCATTTTTTTCAGTTCATAATCATTACTAATTTTCAAAAATTAGCTCAATTTATCACAATTGAAATATTTTCCCACTTCAGAAGTTACTCTTCATTTAAAAAAATTTCAGTTGTTTTGAATGATAGAATTTTTAAGCTTTAATTATGTTAATAATTAGTTTATGTTTTATACATGCCTTTTTTTCAATATTTTCTCATATGAATATATTTTGGGAAGAAAATAAATTCACATTTTACATTTGCGGTTAACTAAGTTTCATGGAATTTAATCTTGAACACTGAGAATTTTTTAAAAAACTGTAAAATATTTAATATTTTATTTTACAGTTTTAATAAATTGTAATTCAATTATATCATTAATTTGAGTTTTCTTTAAGGTGTTTATAATAAGGATTTGTTTAAAAGCCTTAAATTCAATTGATTTCTTCGATGCTTTTTTGTTATTTTAATTAATTAAGAAATATACAACATAATGACTGTTATAATATTGAATGACAACACAATGACTAATTATAAATTTAAGGACCAATATATGTTGAAAAGCGTTCCTTAAATATTACTGATAGCTAATAAAAGTTATGAGATAATCCTTCAAACACTGAATTATAAATGTTAAAAAATTTTGCTTGATATTGACAAGGGTGCCTAAATATGTATAAATTTATTTGTATATATCAAATATCATTGTTTTTAAACTAATGTTTTCAAATTAGTCAATAATCATTTTCCTTTCCTAATTCTTTTTATTCTGTAAAAGTTTTGTTAAATTTTTAAAAATTTTATTCTTAGA
>JAOWBB010006487.1:0-25203 GCA_028565995.1 Ricinus marginatus | reverse complement strand
CCCCCCCCCCCCCCCCCCCCCCCCCCCAAAGCCAAATTTCCGAAAGCGGTTTTTCTTCGCCCTCACAGACGCAAGATTTTCGGGTTCGAACGGAACGCCCTTGCCAACGAGGCCGTCGCAATCTCCGCGATATCGCGTTAGACGGGAGTCTCGGGAAACGAGGGTGACAGCGAGTTCTCCGCGGCCGCGTCGCTAACCTTTCGGAGGCTTCGCTCCCAGAGGCGGAGCCGCGTCGCGGCCTCAAACGACAGGAGCGCGAACTGCTACACTTGCAAAAAATAAATAAAGTGGCAAAGCACATTGAATTTCTGTGATATGAATCGGGTTCAACGACCTCTTGCTTTATCACGAATTATAAATACACCACTACTTTGATATCTCGAATGTTTTTTCTGTTGACGTAATCACCGAAACCAGCTTTCATTTCGCCGAGAATGGATTCCAAGTTGAAACAATGAATCCCAAGGCCGATTTCACCGGTTCCGCGATCGTTTTCCTTCGGTTGGTGCAGTCATTAGCGCGTTTCGGGGGCCGCGTTTCCCTCACTCCGGGGCCGCAGCGGTGCTCGCCCGGAGGAAAGCCAGAACGCGGAAAAATCCGGCCACCGTCCTCCTGCCCCGGTGCCTTACTTTCGGCTCTCGTCCCAAGCCCATTCCCCGGCAAGTGGGACGCGGGGTCGTCGACCTCGCGGGCGTCTCGCGAGTCCCGGCACCCCCGGGACGCGAATCGGCGGGTCTCTCGGAGGGCAGCGGCGCGAGGGCGGCCGCCCAGAGCCGGTTGCGCCAGCGATCGAAAGTGGGCTAAACTTAGGGGGCAATGCACTCGGCGCTGACAATTGCGAAGTTCCCATCATATTTTATATTTTCGTTTAACGCTCATATCTAACTTACGGCGCTTCGCCGCTTTGCGTTTCCCCGCGTATTTTTCGAGCGCGACTCGTGGCGAAAGATCCCGCGCCGTCGAAAAGAGCCGCCCGACCAAGGCCGTTGCCGCCCCCCGGCACTCCGGCGCCCCCGGGAGCCTCGGGACACCCGCCGATCCCGTTCCATCCTCAAACATCTGTCCGGTCCATTTAACGGCCCTTAACCCCAACTGGTTGCGATTGCTCGACCTCCGCGCCGCGCTCCCATCTTCCGAGCGAGGCGAAATTATCGCGCTCGAAACTTTCTCTTGACCTGATTTTTCTGTTCCGCAAACTGAAAAAGCAACGCTCGGACGAAAACCCGGACTTTTTCACGTATCTTTTCGTTGGCTAACGACGACGAACGAAAATTCTTCGGTTCCGAAGACCGCGAACGGACAATCTTTAGCGGGGCGTTCCGGCAGCGAATCCCTCGAGGCAGGCCGCAAAAGTACTCGTCTGAGCGCGCGGAAAGAACAAAACTGCGAGGAAGGAAGACTTCCCAAAGGGGTTGCAAGCGACTGGGAGAAAGCTGCTGCAATATCAAAAACGTTAATGCCGTTCCGAATATCGTGCAATGAACATTTGCACATTTCCTTAACCGATCCACATTTCGTCGGGAATTTTGCTCGCTTTTGATTCCTCCATTGCTTTAAGGATTTCTCTCACGAATCTCTTCTTCCGTTTTCGACTCCCGTTTTCCGATCATCAATTTGCCGTAGGCGGCCTTTCTTTTTCGGCCTCGAATCGGCCTCTTAATTTTTTATCTTTTCTTGCGATTCAGGGTTCGAAAGACTGTTAGAGAACCTCTGCTCCGTGTAATTTCTAATTTTTCAACTTTGAAACGCTTCCTTCCAATTTTGGACGTTTCAAATCCTCGATCGCAGGCATTTCACCCAAGCGACAGATTTCAAAATTTTCATTTTCGCAAAGATGGGACCTTTCCCTCGTATTCGTCGCACTCTTAACAAAAGGATTCGCGATGCATCCTTTTTCCTGCCGCGACTTCGGATTCCTCGCGACCCATATTCGCCGCCCGGTTCCATTGCGACTCGTTCGAAAGCCGATCCATTTGCGAATTTCCATTTACTACAAGTGCATGACGAGAAATGTGTAAGAATTAATATTTTGAATAGTTCCGAATTGATTCGTTGCGAAGTTGAATGAACTCGTAATAAAAAATAAATACCAGAGAAAATAATTGAAATGTAATTTGGCCGTTCGTTGATGGAGCCAGCGAAACGCCGGATACATCTTCTTACGAATTTTTACGACAATAATAATTCGGCCCAATAAAAAAAATCTAGATACACGTCAATCCCACCACCATTTTTTTTGTTTTGAAACTAATATTTTTTAAAAAATCGGTCACTGGAACGGCCTTGACCTCGTTTCCGTTTCATGGAAGAGAGTTGGAGTCAATGACCCCTACTACGTTTGAGTAAGAGCTTATTACCATAAACACACTTTTCTGGTCGATCTTCGCCTACTCTCGCTTGAAAATGGGGCCTTCAACGCCCTCTCCTTTCCCCCTTCCCCGCCCCACACTCACCCAATTCGTCAGCGCCTTACTCTCGATCGTCTTCCGCTCGACATTTCGAGATCTCGAACGGAGTTTTTTGTTATTTGCTTAAGGGGTTCGCCCATCGCCAGGCCTGCGTTAGCGAATTGCGAAAATGGAAATTCTCCGTCTCGTGCAAAACGAGTAAAATTGAGTGAAAATTTCGTTTCAGGCGCTGAGGCGGAAATTAGCCTACTTCCACGACAAGATATTACTCCGTCCCGAATCTCGTCTCCAAATGGGAAATTTAAAAGCGTATCGCCCGCCTTTCTGTCTCGTCTCAAAACCACCATGTGCAGCATTTTTTTTTTTTTCAACCGTAAGTTTCCTTCATTTTTTAATTGCCGAAATGGGGAATCGCCTTGCGACCGAGCACCGGTCCTCCCCTTCACGAACCAGAGTCGTTTGCCTCTTCGACAAAACCGGGACGTCGAGGTGGCAAACTTTTTTCGACTTCTCCGACAACGGAAAATGCGAACGACATTGGGCCGCGGCCTTCCGTCATACCTCCACCGTTCCTATAAGTGATGTGCAAGTGAAACGATTATATTTTCTCGACGAACTCGGTTCAGAAACTGGCAGCGACGTTTTAACTAAAAATGACAGAAACGTGGAAAAAAGAGGGCCGGACTTAAAAGGGAAGTCCGAATCGATTCCACACTCAAGCGACCAATGGCGAGTGATTTGCGGATCAAATCGTTTAGAGAAACTTCCCGGAAGAGGAAATTCCGCTAATTTAGAGGCAGTGTATGCGAGAACTTGCGGGCGGTTACCTGAGGCTTGGCCAATTGCTTTATTATATCGAGGCACAACCCTGCTCGATGATTCCATTCGCATCAGGGGCTTGGCTCCCGGGATGCATCATAACGGAAATTTAGAGCCCTACTCCACGAAAATGCGGCTTGGAAAATAATGTTTCCGTTGTCGGACAAATTTCCGCCCAGCCACAACGGTGCGAACATTTAACGAATTAAGGTGGATTCACGAACGATTTTTTTTCCATTCCGCCCTAAACATCGTTGCCTTTCAACTTAATTGCTGTTTGCAGAAAAAAAAAAAATTACGCCCTACATTAGCAGTCATCGCTTCGACACGTTGCCCAATCCGGATCCCAGAAACTAAACCGCAAATTTTACTAATTGCGACAAAAAGAAGTCGGATAAATTTCTTTAGATTGGCCTTAATTGCATCGAAAAATTCCAATTTTTTTTAATGGGACCAGGCTTTCCAGGCTTTCGAATTGTCGACATCCACTGGATTTCGGATGCTGCAGCTTGTCGGAGGAAAAGGGAATCGGCAGAAAGATCCCTTGCAACCGGAGCAAATCGTCCATTGTTAATGGGATATCTCTTTGTCTTCGCTTAGTCGCTTCCACTGCCATTTGCCTTTCACGTCGAATCGTTTTCCTTGCGTACGGTGCGATTAAGATTTGATTCGAAGAGAATGGGTTTCCACCCCTCCTCAGTCGTCATTCCGAAACTGCGCAGAAGCCGAAATGAAAGTGATTAACGACTGTGTCGGGGATTTGCGTTTGAAATGCGAACGTGGAGGCGGAACGAGGAAAGGCACCTCCGGGGATCCGCACGGCAGGACGACGGAGGCCGTGAGCTTCGGCAGAGGAAAGGCAAACTCCCGGGACAGGCGGCGCTCGTCGCTCTCCAGAAGCCTCCAGAGCCTCCGGAAGGCGCGAAACCGTGATGGTGTCGCGAGACGGCGAGGGATCCGCCACTGCCGGATGATAATGATGAAAATTAATAAGTATGATTAGCTTCCATTCGATAAATAATCATATATTAAGGAGGTCTGTTTGCGGTTTCGCGTTTCAGGTGCACAGCCATGTTCACTAAACCAGGTGCGCAGCAGCCTCACAAAATGAGGGAAAGTATTTTCCTCCGAACTGCACGATTTAGGTCTAGGCTGAACTATTTTTACCGAATTATCAATTGTAAGAATGGCCGAAACGGTTAACTGCAACGCTTCATGTTTTGACACGTAACAGATCTTTGGTTCGCGAGAATTTAACTTTCGTTATCGAAAGAGCAGGCCTTTTGCGGCGGAACACTGGAACATTTTCCGTTTCGCTGCTGCGCCGCACAGAAACCCGAGAGCTTCGGTGTGGGCCTCTCATCCATCGGCATCGCTTAAAATCGAAGCCAGCAGTGGGAGGAATTGCTTTTGTGCCGGGTTCGGTGCCAAGCACCGGAAGCCGTTACCCTGCGGGCATTCCAAACGAGGAAATTGTGGTTAGAAGCTTTCGCAATAATTTCATTTGAAAAAAAAAAAAAAGGAAGAAACGAAAGAAAATGAGTCACCCGGAAAACTGACGACGCTTTAAATATTCAAAACTTAGTAATTTCCGGGACGACGGAAAATCGATAAGTAATCAAAAAGCGTAATTCAGCGTATGATTCCGATGCAATGGGAAAGCTGCAATTAAGGAGCTGGCAGCACTGCGGGAGGCGGGCCGTGGAACCAACGTCGGAAAGGAGTCTCATTCACTCCCTTCCCCGACGCGTTCGAGCCAAGGTAATTTGCATAAAGGCAGAAGAATCGGCATCGAGGGTGAAAAATCGACGCTGGTTGCGAATAAAATGTTGAAATTAATCGGTCGGAAGAGATTTAAACGGTCTCGCTCGCCGTAATTGCTTTAAATTAGGTTAACATATTAAAGACTTGTTTAGATTGAGTATGGTTAGTTAGATTAAATCGCTTCATGGCTTTACCCAACCCAAGACAAATCAAATCAAATTAATCGATTCTTATTCATTTCAGTTGAGCGTTTCATTTCGCTAAACTGCGCATTCTAATTTTAAAATTAGTTTACATAATCTAATCTAGTTCTAATTCACGCGTTTCCTGAATGGGTGGAAGAGCAGATGTTTTCGAAATCTCCGAAAGATACAGAGGCGGGAAAGATCCCGCAGCGCACGTTAAACTGCTTCGGATCCCGCCACGTCGACCGTTTCTCAATCAGTTTCGAAGCATCGCGGAGGCTCTGCGCTGCGATTCTTCCCCAATCGCGGAGCTCTCTTCGGAAGGTGCTCGCCGACGCACGTTCGACCGTCGGACCGCATTCGCGACATTATTTGCCGGGACGGGCAAATGTCACTGTCACGGCCTCGCTCAAGTTAATTGGATCATCTCGAGCGTCGATGCTTCTGCTTTTTGTTCGGTCCTTCCCATTAACCTTTTCAATTCAGACGACCGAGGAGCAGCCATCCTCCTCCCGTGCAATTTATCATGCCCATCGTCTCACTTAATGCATAATTTCAAGGTGAACCCTCTTCTCGTTGCCCTACATATAATTTGTTAACTTCCATCCTTGTGTTGGACAATTTCCTCTATTAGCAGCCGGTTTTCTTCCTTCATCTTCTCTCCGGTCGCGCTATTCAAACCGACTTCCTCGTTGAGCACGAATCCATTATTTCAACAAGTAATTAATTACGCCTCCTCGGCCGATTCGACTTGACCCAATTTGTGTGACGGGAGGCTTAATCAGAGGAAAAAAGGAGGACTCGGTGGCCGTCGCGAAAGGCTCCAAACCTGAAGCTCGGAATTCGTCCCCGCATGGAAACTGCACGGAACGCGGTTCGGGCACGCGCAGTAAAGCAGCGAAACAAAGTTCCTTCAAGTCAAATTCGGGACGGTTCGCCGAATATTGGAAAGCGCTTAAGAAAGCTGCGAGATCTGCGTAAAATATTCTGAAAATTTTCACGTTTTTTCGGATCCACTTTGACGAGCGCAATTTCGATTTTCGGTCGCCCGAGCTTTTCTCAACCGGAACGACATCCGCCCGGTCGGGGTGCCCGAACCGCTCGTTCGCGATATCCGGGGACCGCGCCCCCGGATCGGTTCCCACGGAGAAATCGAGAAATGCTCGACAACTTGGAAGCCGACGGACGACTCGTCTCTCCGGATTTGCATGCCGTCCCGTATGCAGGATGTGGATGCAATTACGGCGATAATTATAAACGAATTTGTATTTTCAAAGGAAATTATTATTTTATGTGCGTTGTACACGGAGCCCGCAGCCTTTGTCACGGTCCCAAAGGATTCCGCAACTTGAAAGCAACCGAGAGAAAATGTCGGTACGGCTCCCTTCCCCGACTGAACTCCGTATTTCCCTCCATTGAACGTACTTCGCTCGTCGCTGCCTTGACGATTCCATCTTCTCGTGCGTTTTCCGTTGCTCGGACATCGCACGCATAAAAGAAAAGCGGTGCAGAACGGCACGCCGTTAGTTCGTTAACGATATTTTTCAAACCGAGGCTTCGAACTGAATAAATTCCATAATTTGCGCTAGTAATTATTGGCTGGAAACGTTGGGGAATTGTTCGTTATGCAACCGAACCGAAGGGAGTTCCGCTCTAACCCAAGTGCGAGATTGCCAGTTTTCTTTTCGTTATGTGAAATTTCTAAAAAAAAAATTGTCGAATTTTAATTTTTGTCGCCCATCGAAGTCAACGAACACGTTTATTTTGACTTTCAAGAATTACGATTAAACAATATGCGTTGCGGATGAAAAAGATTTCGTTGGCACGCTCGTCAGCCGTGCGTTTGGAACTGTCGAAGGATCTAACGGAGAAGCTCGCGCGACAGATGCTGGAAAACGTCGAATATATCTGCTTTCTTTCGAAAATTTCATCTCGGTCAGCCCATTTTGAGACTCCGAGGGGACGGGAGCTATGTCGAGTTTCGCGGCATCCCTGCAAAGTTCGGGCCATCCACGCGACGAATGTTGAAAATTGTCGGCAGATACCTTTCCGCCGCGTGCGATGTGGCAAACAGGGTTTGTCGGAATCGGCGCCCCCGCAGAAAGCGATTTAAAACTGCTGACGCGGGGATCGCGCCGAATGGGAATTCACCAAAAATTGGCCCGGCGTTAAAAATTCGCCTCCGATCAGGAGCGTTTAATGGTCCCGTCCCACCATATTCCTCCTCTCAGCATGCGGAACTCCTCGTGCGAATCGCTAATTTCGAAGGCTTCGCAATCTTTCACGTTATTAACGGCGAAATCGAGCCAAAAAATCTTCCTTGCGCAACCTCCGCAATGCACACCGGCCGAGGTCTGGGCAGGGGGGGGGAAGGAGGAGGAGAATCGGCGGAAAAATAGGCCTCGTGGCAGAAGACTTCCATTCGCGGCGAAATCCTCGCCACTCAGAAAGTCGCTCACGATTCGCGAGCGAAATTAGGGCATCGGCCACGATCATTTGATTATTCAATTGCTGCTGGCCGTTCCCGGATGAGCGCTATCACCGTCGTCGCTGTTGCGGTAGGTCAACCGAGCCCTGACCTCCAAATCACCCCCGGGACGCGTTCGCTCGCATTCGCCGCCGTTCCCGATAGCTTTCGCGGGTCCCGGGACCGGGTACGACTTCGTCACGTTTCGATGCGTCGCCTGCATTCGTCGTTCGATCTCACACTTGCGGCCTTATTGTCACATATGTGACCTTGAAAATCGTCAAATACTCCCACCATTGTTTGACTTACTTCGAAAACGTCGCCTGGTTCGAGGATGCCGTGCGCGCTTGAAATTTAAAAAACCCAATTCAAATTTATTTTTTGAGGCGTCGACTCGATGGCCTTAAGGCCGGTCAGGGCGGGATTTTCGGCGAGGGAACGTCGCTCCGCGCAAAAACGCGAGAGATTTCCCTTTTCCGAGAAGCTGACTTCCTCGAAGGGAGGAAATGGCGGAAGCCATCGCGGGACGGGGGAGTCGTGGCGAGACTCGCGATCGGGTCACGAGAGCCGGAAAATTTTCCCGAGGAAAAATGCTTTTTTTTTTTTTCAACACACGAAACGCCAGGGTTATGCGATTTTTCATTTAATAATATTTTAATATCATATTTCGCCAAAATGCTTTTGTTCGTTATGATAATTATCCTTTCTTCGCGTTCCCCCGGGAAGGAAAGTTTTCCTCTGGTTCGTGGCAGCATCGAGCTATTCGATCGGTTGCCGTTTTCCACGATCGTCCCGTTGCAAGTCCACTTCCTTCGGCGATCACGTGTTACTGGACCCTAACAAAACCTTTTCGGCTTATTCTAAATTTTGTTCCGTCGACTGCATGGAAGATGCCGAGCGTGCGACGATTCCTGTCTAATTTGTGCGGATAAAATTATTCAATTTATTTATTCTGAATGTCCGTTTTCATTTAAAAACAATTTAAATTAATTATCCGTTTCAATCATGAGCCTGAAATTTTATTATTAGACAAATTTCAATTACCAGCTTCACAAAGAGTTGACTAGTATCTAAATGGATAATGATAAAGACGACAGTTTTCTTTGAATTTTCTTATATTTTAACTGACCAAGGGCACCGTTTGTTCAATCTGCCGTCGAATGGCAGGCTTCCGAGGGCGAGAATCGCCTCTTTGAAGCGACAGAAAAGCTTTGATCTTGAAGAAAAATCCCGTGACAGGAGCTTTGGCTGAGGGACAAGTCAGGCACGAAAGAAAATATCATTATCACAACTGATGGTCACAATTACGTGAGTAATGAATATTTTTCGAACGGCCCCATTAAATGTAATTGACAAGAACCGGGACGTCTCCTGCCAAATTGTCGTTTCCGCATCGGCAGATAATGGCGATTTCGCGGAGGAATCGCGAGCGCTGCGAGAGCAGACGCGGGCGCCGCGTCCCGGCGTCCCGGTGCCCCGGTCCCGCTCCCCGCGAACCTGGAAAGCTTCGGGTTTCCCGGCATCCTTCGCTGCGCTCGGGAAATGGCTTTTCACGGTCGCGGCCATCGCTGTCGTGAAAGTAGCAGAAAGGTCAACTTTTTCGCTCGTTATCTAACTAGCCGAAAAGAAAATAATAACAAAGGAGATAAAAAAAAAAAAAAAAAAAAAAGGCGAAAAAAAAATCATTTGAACAAATATACTGTAGCATTTAACGTCCTCGAAAGTTCATTAACATGGCATCGACCGTCATCAAGAAATTTTTCAACGTTTTTTTGACTGAGTTTTCGGGATTTTCCTCTTCGAAAGGACCGCGGGAAAACCGGAAACTTTCCCACGTGTCCGTGCGCGGTTTCCTTCGTTCGTTTCCCGGCGCTCGCGCCACGAAATTCTCCGCCCGGCGGCCCGCTCCCGCCGGCGGATACGATCGTTCGAATGACGGCCACCGGTCGCCGGAGAGGGGGCCAGGGGGGACTCCAGAGCGGTTCCCGGACCGACCTTGATGACTAACTGGAATCGGAACATCCTTGGAGTCCGCAATCCGCATTTTTCCGGCTCCAGTGACCGAGTTGCGGCGGATTTCCTCGCCGGCTCTGGAACCCGAGCGGCGGGCGCGCCCGCTTCCCCCTCCTCCCGCCCGTCGGTGGTGCCAACCGTCGGTTTCCGGAAGCCTCTTGGAGGAATCGCGAAACCCGAAATCGGCAACGCACTGTCAGCCTTGAATTGCGCTCTTAAGGTCAGATCACTCGTGCGATTAACTTCAATTTATCTAATCTCGCGGATTTTGCGTTTGTCTATCGTCCATCGTCGCGGCGCGGCAGGCGACGTCCCCGATCGGCCGGGAACCAGCGTCCGAGGCGAGGGCTCCTTCGGGTCCCGCGGCAAACGTCGGGGGCTCGGCGGACGCCGCGGCAAATTTTATCGTCGCGACTGGCGGAACTCGCGACCGCTCAGCCGACCGAGTCCATATTTGTCTAAAACGAGTTTTTGGAAGCTTTCTTTTTTAAATGTCTCAGATCGCGACTTCCCGTCGCGCAATCTCGTAGGAAATGCAGAAAAGTGCCATAACAACTCGCACCAACCGCATTTCCACGTCGTCGTCCCACGATTCCCGTAAATCACTCTCTCGATGGGTCACCTCGCCCTGCCGGCGCAGAAAGTCGACGCGGCTACGCCCACCTCGGAGATCCTTCGTTCTCGCGGTTTTCTCTTCCTGTTCGAGCCCCTCGCCCACCATCCCGGAACCGTCTCGGCCTTTCGATCGCTTTCGGCCGTCGGTCGCCGCCGAATCTCGCGCGGGGAAAGATCGCGACGAGACGGGAGCGAGGCAGCGTTCATCCGTTCGGATCGAACGTTTAAAATGCGGCATCGGTAATTAGGTCTCGGATTGTTGCATAAATCGTATCTGTACAAAACGTTCGACACATTTAAAATCCGCATTTTATTTATAGCTGTACGCACCGAAGTACTTGCACCATTCACTTACATAATTGCGAGGCAAGATGGATCAATTAGATTGCCTCACTCTCGCCGTGCAATGACCCTCTAATTGGAAATCCAAGAGGCAGATCTCGGAGTACCATCGCCAAGGTCATCACCTAATTCAACGCGCTAATCGGAAATCGCAAGCGAAAGTGCGGGATCACCCGAAGAGACCTTGCGAGGCTGTCCGGGAGTCGGTCGCCGACCCCGTTGCTTTCGGAAGCCGAAGCCGCGGTTCCGAAGGCTCCCGAAGCCGCGGAGGGCGGAACTCGGTCTCCGACGCTTCCGGTCGGGAGAACGAATCCCTGCTGCCCCGCACGCGGTTCCGCCTGCGCTCTTCTTCCGTTCGGGGCCTCTCGGCGATTCGAGCGACGTCAGGAAGCGTGACCCGCGGACAAAGTTAACCGTATGCAGAAGCCTCGCGATAATAAGATACTCCTCTCTTGTCTTCCACGGGGCCCCGGAGAGAGACCATATTACGTTGGAATAAATTCGTCATTGCGCAAATCGATATCAAACATGACTAATCTAAATTTCTGCAGCAGCGAATAACGTTTCAATGTTTCGCGTTTCATAATCCTTCCTCGGCCGTTGAGGATTCCTAAAAAATTCTTCCTCGGCCGCACGGTCGAAGACGTTGAGCAACGATCATTAAGGACCAGGGTCAACACTTGGATTTTAACAGGCCGTCGAGGGCAATGAATTCCTCCGCTTATATTAATGCTGCCAATATATATTATATTTGCCTCTTTGCTCTCGCCTCGTTTGTCTCCGCTCATGTAAAAAACGCGGTAGCTAATTCGCTACGACGGCTCCCTCGAGAGCGGAGGGCAATTTTCAGAGCGTTCGACGGTCGACCCGAGAACGTGGCAGGAGCGCTTCGGGCACGGCCGAGGGGAAAGATTTCCCGCGGTCCACCTCCGGCGGCGGGGCCCCGACCGCGAGTCGCTTCGGCGCGCATCCCCGCGCCGGTTTCGCCGAACAGGCGCCGGCGGCGGGAGAGCGGGGCGCACACGTGGAAATTCGAGCTTCGCGACTGCCAACGCGAAAATATTCGACGGCCGATCTCGCGTCACACGCAGAAATAGCCGCCGACATTTAAAAATTAACAACAATCGCCGCTTTCACATGGACCGTGAAACGAAGCTACAAATTATGGGAAAGATCTCACAGAGTCGAATTTGCGGGAAGAAGCCTCCGCGGAATTCGGTAATTCAGTCCCGACGGGGGGTCGTCGCCCGACCCGGGGGCCCGGACCTCGTGACAGAAGCGGCTCGCGGGGCCCGTTCAAACTCGGCCTCGGCGTGCAACCGGCATGGCGGAGCAATTGATTAATTTTTTAAAAGTTTATCGACCTTTGTGTTTTTGCCAGGCAGATTGACGGCCATTATCTCGCGGCCAGGGATGGTCAAACGCATCTGGTTTCCCGCTCCGAAGCGAAAACTCGAAAACGTTCGCAAAATCGGGAAAGCCGTCGGCACCGAGGATCGATCGGTTCGCGTGAAAGAGAAGCGTCTTCACCGACGGTCCGAGCCATTCGCGTCGGGAGGCGGCGACGCCAACGGCGTGGCACGAGAAGAATGGTCGTCCTCCAGCCGCTACCGAATTCTCCAGTACACCGCCCGGCAAACGGCGGGAGAACGTGGAAAAGTCGCGTCTCGCGAAGAGAGCCGAGATCTCCAAACTTTTTTTCCGCGGTTTGCAACAGCGGCAGCGATCGCTGTGCGGCCGCACAAAATATTTCCCATCCATTACGAGGTTTTTTACGCGTCCTTTCACAATTTTCCATTTTACGCGGCATTCATCGCGGTCAGAACTCCCGAAATCCGTACCGGAAAACGGGCGAACGTTCCGATAGTGCACGCCGATTCGGCGGCGCTACTTAATGGCAACCCTATCGAGCCCAACAGAGTCCGTTCGAACGGATTAAGAATGGGGGAGGAATTTTCTTAAGATCGTTTCATTGGTTCACCATCCCTCGCAACTCGAAGGGGATGAACTTCCGGAAGGCACCGGTGGAAGGTTGGGGGAACTTTTCACCCGGCTTCGGCGGGAGTGTCCTCCAAGCCCAGTCAAGTTTACAGCGCGAGCGTTTACATTACCATTTAATTTCTTTTACGTGACGGTTCAGGGTTACTTTTCCCGGATTCCATTTGAACCGCTCTTTTCGCTCCACTTCACTCTCGAAGCAGCCGAACTGCAATACGCTCTCCGCTCCGAAGAACGACGAGAGCCAGAAATAAAGAGAAAACAGCGACGAGGGACGAGGCCAACACTGCCATAGATCGTTGAAAATGGACCCGACCGCGCAGAATGGCGTAAAAGTCCTCGAAGCAGTGCAGAAAGAGGCGAACACTTTCGCTTTCGTCGAAGTCATATGGAAAGTAGTTGTCTCATTTGGGAGCATGTGAAAAAAAAGAAAAACATGATATTACGTTATGCCCGAGGAGATATTTTTCGCCATTAGGAGAAAGGCGAATTGACCCCTTCGTTGCAGACCGGCAATCCGCTGGGATAGTCGGGAACGACGAGCACTCCCTGGTCGGACTGCGACTCTCGAAAGCTTCGCCGGAAATGCGGCCAGAAACTTCTTAAAAGTAAGAAGACCAAATTAAGGGCAATCGGTCAAGCAGTTGGAGTGGCGGAAGACTGCAACGCATCGGCGCACAAATCAAGTGCGCAAGTTAAGATCCAAATCTTAAACCAAGCCCTTTCGACGAACGTTTCCCGAATTCGGCTTACGAGCATTCGGACGGATGCGGTATAAAATTATAATACGAGATGAAAAGGCTCGCGGAAGAAAAGCGAATATGCAAATGAGAAAAAGACTCGAAATTTCCCGAATCACTGCGAAAAAAAAAAAAACTCGGTCATTACGGAAGTGAATAATAAATTGGCGAATTTAGCATTTTCCCGGGCGATAGTTAAAGAAATAGACGACGTGGAAGCAGATTCCTCCGCGAAACGAAATGAAAATCCCTCCACGTGATGATTCAATTTTGAAACCGACACCGAAATTCCTCGGAAAATATGCGAAAGTTGATAAACCAGGAAACTGATTTAGTGATTAGTCTGCAGTTCACGGTAATAAAATGACAAAAGTCGTAAGAGTTGAATGCTCTCGAATAAACCGTGGAAGAAGAGCCACCATTTGAACCGGCGGGTCACACCAAGTGGACCGCGAACGAGGCACCGGCTGGAAAACCAAAGACGGCAGACGAACGGGCCCAACCGAGGCGCATCCCCTTCGAAAAACCCGAGGGACCAATCGAGAGCGGACAGCGCCCCGAAGCAGACGTAATTAACGTCGTCCGCACCTCCAAAACTTTTTTCTAATCTCGATGCAAGAAAAATTGAATTTTAAGTTCAAGGGCGTCTATTATCTTCTCTAGCGGGGGCCCAAAAAAAAAATTCGTACCGATGCATTGTTTACGACTATAAGTAATTGGCAAAGCGAACGGCGGAGCTTTTTTCCCCGAGATTCCGACGAGATTTTTCCCCGAGCCGAAAAGTGGAAAAACCTCATTCGCTCGATCCGCGGCCGAATAAATAGATAAATTTCGATTTTGCCGCGGTCAGAACCGTTGAACGAAATCCGAAGCCCGACAAGGAAAGCGACATTCCCGTTGAGCTAATTTCTATTCAAGTGCGGTAAAAGAGATGACAATCTAATGAAAAATAAGGAAGCAATAAAAAAAATTGCGTGCGAGAGATTTATAAGGAGCAACGACGTGTGGCATGCGGTGGATTAGATTCGCGGAGTCCGCGGGTGATGATACTACTGACACGACGAGGAAACTGGCGGCGGTTTAGACTGTCACCCCGTCTAAAACAAGATGGCGCCGGTCGAGACGGAAAGTAAACAGCCCTTAAAAAATGAAAAACTACTGTAAACTGTAAAATTCCGTGGAATGGAACTCGTATAATCTCCATATAGATTATTATTAAGGTCGCATGGTAAATTCCTCACCTATTTTAATTTATAATGCAATTTAACGCATCTTAAAGCCATTTTTTTTTATTTATGTTACTGGCGATGATGAAAATTTTGGCAGAGAATCACATTTGTTCCAAAGGTTTTTTAAACAATTATTTTTTTTTTCAAGATGATGGCTAAAGCACTTTATGGCATGCTTATCAGCCCTTACAAATTGAAAAAAAGAAAAAGGCAAATATTTCAAGTTAAATGCGCTCGGTTGACAACGGTCGATGTGTCTAATAATTTTTTTTTTTTCGTTCGTTCGTGTTTTGGGCAGATCTACGCCTTTCCGACTTTTAACGGTTTTTGATTTTTCATGTCATCTTGCCTGTTTTAACGTTTTAAAAACGTTATAAATAACATTATATCACTTTTGAGAATCTTTTTCCAATTGCTGCAGACTGGTTGGATGCGATGGCTGCGGGGAACGAATTTTGCCTAGTGATAATGCGCCATGTACCAAGCGATTCTCGAGACCTTATTTAGAGAGCATAACTCCTCGCCGCGCTTAAGAAATATTTAGACGCATAAATCGAGCACAGACAGGAAAATATTTACTAATATTCACATGATTTATGGATCAGTTTATAGAATAATAACCGGCCACTGGATCATTACCCAACTTGTTCTTTATTAGACGTAACCTACAACCCGTAATTTTCTATTACGCCTCATTATATGGCAGCTACTCTACCAATTGCAGCGAAAATGAACTCCCTAAGAAAATTTGAATCTAAATACGAAGGAATTACAATGCACAGACGGTTTGTGCCTCGGAAAAACCTCCTCACATCCCTCAGAAATGTGCACGGAAAAGGGGAAAGCTCAAGTTGGATTCCTCGGGGCGTTTACATGCATTCACAGTATATTTGAGATGAATGCAATATATGAAATATTGTATTCAACTTTGATATCACAAAAAGGTTATGCACGTCGTACAACTAAAAATAAAGGTAATGGGTTTGATTTCGAGTTTTAAGGAAGTAGTTTTCTGCGTGTTATTCCGAAATTTATAGAAATCTTACCCTGACTTCATAACTTTTTGTTTTCATTTCACCTAATCTCCATATCCATATTTGAAAATTGGCATTGACGTCAAGAGTCCAACGGGGAAATGACTTAAAATCGCGTGTTATGAACCTATTAAGTCATCTTTCGGCGCAGAGATAGAATTTTATCCACACACACACACACACACACACACACACACAACACACACACACCACACCCCCGATAATTTTTTGTCGTTTGTTATAATATATAATGTTAGTACAGCAAACACGACTGATGTTTTAGATAATTAAAACAGAAACCCACGGGTTTGCCGCACGACAAGCTAATCGAAGAGTAAAATTTGGTTCAAAAACTGGAGAAAAGCGGCAAAAATAAAAAAATGCGTTTCCTTCGCTTGCGGAGCACCCCGAGAACAGGGAGCGAGAACAAACGAAAAGAACGTACCTGGTGGCATTGGCGGTGATGGACAGGCACATGTGAAGCTCCATCGTCGCTTGCAGAACCGCACGACCGGAAAGCAAACGAAACCTCTGCGCACCAACACAAAGTTAACGACTGACAATGTCCGAGAAATGAAAGTGGAAAAAAAGAAAACGAAAACCTTAAAAAGAGCGAGATGGAAGATGAAGACGAAAAATGCCTGGCCCTTTGAAAAAGCACAATAGGTTTTTGGAATGCTATGCTTAGCTTACGACCGGCCCGGTATCAAAAGGTTCCTTTCCGGTATTTAATCCCGTCAAAATTTCGGCAACGCCACCAAGGAAATTGTGGTCAATACCCTT
Organism: Ricinus marginatus; assembly: GCA_028565995.1. Taxonomy (NCBI): domain Eukaryota; kingdom Metazoa; phylum Arthropoda; class Insecta; order Psocodea; family Ricinidae; genus Ricinus; species Ricinus marginatus. The sequence continues at coordinate 8,806 of JAOWBB010006487.1, read as the reverse complement.
TTGTGTACTGAGAAAAAGAAGCCGATCTGAACAAACATTCAATTTACAAATATCATTATGATTAATATTTAGTAATCGGGTTGTTTGTGAAGTTATCCGACGGTTTCTGCAACGTGATTCAGAATGCCGTCGCCTCTGGGGAACGTCGAGCACCCTTAGGTCGCACCCTCGCCCGACAAAGAAGGCGCACTTACCTGCTGGAACGGAAGCTTTGCGGAAGTTAATCCTCCGAAACCGCTAAAATTCAGTGCCTTTCGGAGGCTTCGGCTCCGTCTTTGCGACCAATTTTCAAGAGCTCGCCGCCCCCCCCCCGCCGACAATAAGGCGGATTAATCGAAAGGCCCCCGATTTCCGCCACCGGTGGTGTCCCCTCAATCACTTTTTATTCCGGTGCCCGTTTTGGAGAGAGAACCTTTTCGGTCGACCAGTTTGGCGGATTCTCATCGTGTTTACACGTGGAAATGCTCGCAGAGCGATGATCACATTCTGGGCGAGCGATCTGTGCGAATCAGCACCCCGCGCACCGCACTCCCCGGCGAGACCGCGTCGCAGGCTCGTGTTTTCGCCGACGGACCGGGCTATCCGCGATCCCGGGGAAACCGGAGCCCGGAGCGATCATCGGCGAAAAGAGAGCCGGCAACAAGTCGCCGGACGGTCCACGCATTGCACACAATCGCGATACGGTAATCGCCGATGTGCGTCGCAACGAAGGTTCGTCCATGACCTTCCCCAGCGGAAAAATTTTCTGGTGCCACGGGAGTAAAAATAAAAATAATTTGTTCCCTTCTTATTTAACATCCTCGCCTTTAACGATGCCGAGGAGCAAGAAATTGGATCCCCGCGAATGGAGAGCTTGCCGGAAAGATGAGATCCGATTAATGTGAAATGATTCAATATGAAATATATTAATGGTCGCAATGTTTAAATGGTCAATAAATCATTTAATTAATGGCAGAAAAAGAAGAAAAAATAAAAATGGACCTCATTAGATCGTGAATGAGATGAAAATGACGCCTTACAACATCGAAAATAGAATGATGATGTATAGGGGAGCGGGTTTGCCGCCTATTTCTCCGTATTAACGTGATTTATGGGACCCAAAGAGCAGCCGCGACAATTAATCAGGGAACGCTTTTCTGGATGCATTCTCGGGGTTGGCATCCAAGGTAACCTATTTAAAGACTCCTTCACCTCCTGACTTTGCCAGACCTTGGTCCCCGAAATCCTTTCCACTCGCTCCCCGGGAAAACGTCGTCGAGCAGCGACGCATCAAAGGGGACGCGGAATGTCAAATGTCCGCCATTGTGCTCGACAAACGAAACAAATGATTTGAATGCAACCACGGAGGCCGTACCTGAAATTTCAAAGGCCGGGCCCCGGTCTGTCGGGGATTGTTGCAAACCGAAAGGTCACCGCTCTTTTTGAATGGGGTCCGAACCATGCGAAGGCTCTTCTCCTGAAGATGTTAAAAGGGTTGACGATGCTTCCTCGGCCGTTGTTTGAGGTTCAGGTACTTATTCCGGCCCCAGTTCTACGGTTATAACGGGAAATGAAAAGGTTTTTACCTCTTTCTCCTTTTTCGTGACGCGTGCCTGCGAATTTTAATCACTTACCTGCAAAGAAGAAGATTTGCATTGAATTAAGAGTGATCCAAGCGATGGATCCGGGACGGGGGAAACATCTCGGCCGGGAGAGCGGAGGCAAAAACAACCGCAGGAAGGGTTTTGCGACAAGTAAAATTGCCCGCGGTTGGATGAACTGCTGCTGGGGAAATTCGCTGAAGCGGGAAATAAAGCTTCGAGGGAGGTTTCGGTTGAAATTCGGCCGCCCTCGAGCACTGGCGTGACGCGGGGCTTTATCGGCTCCTCCCCCGGGACTGCTACAACCCCAGCTAATGCTTCCCTTCCATTCGTTCCCCAATCGAGTCGGGAGATCGCACGGCCTGCCACCGCGATTTCCAACTGCAGTTTCGGCGAGCGAAGGTCCAAGGCAAATATCGAGCCGCGCAACGGTTCCCACGTTGTGCAAGGTTTCGTGACGGAAACGCAGAATTTTCCGTCCGTTGAAACGTTATTAAATATTGATTTTTAATAGTGATGAAAAATAAATGGGATTTTTAATAATGCACCGGGGAGACGCACAAACTCTGATGTCGAAATATTGAAAAATCCGCCCTGATGAGCACTTTTTCATCCTTCCGCTTTCCCAAGAAGGCGGCTCCGAATCAGTGCCACAGACGTGGTGACGGAATTGTGGTACGCTATGAAGACCGACAGCTTGCTCTGAGGAAGGTCCGCTCGTGCTTCGGTTAGGATGTCGGACGTGGCCGACGTGCAGGAGAGCCCCGGCACGACCGAATCTCTTATTTGCGATTTCTGTCCGTGCGTCTGCCTCGCGGCATCAAAAGCGCCCGATGAAACGTGCTACTTTTGGGATTTGCACAGGGCATCGCTCGTTCGAAAGGATAAATTTCATCGGTCGAAGAAAGGAAAGGGTTTTCGGGTTCCCTTGAACATTTCTGCTTCCACTGCCACCGAATTTATTTACTTATAAATATAATTCATGCGCGCTCCTCGAGCATTACGTAAAATCCCTGCCAGAGATGAAGGGCACCCGAGCATAGGTGGAAGGGAGGGCTTCAATTACAACTCTTGTTCGAGAAATCGATGACAACTTTGACAGCTAGGCGACGTGGAACCTATTTATCTGCGTGATAAAGGCTTCTTTATTTATTTTTCTTGTGTCACGTGAATGCGTTCCAATGTCAGCCGTAAAAGGTTGCCATTGGGTCGTTTGAACGTGGCGTTAGCTTTTCGCCGTGGCCGAACCCGTGTCCCGCGTAGCATTTTGACAGGTAAGCAAAAGCTTGAAATGCCGGATCATTCTGTTTCACCTCGGAGGAAGTCCTCTTCAAATTTCCCGTTTGATTTTGAGCGTCTCTGGAAAACTTACCGCGCGGAAATGTTTTTTCACGGCCCGAACAAACAAACCTCACTAAAAAAGTGGATAGAAAATTTATCCGCGGTTCGGATGCATAAAGAACCACTTCATAGAAGTCTGTAACATTGTAATTTGACCCTAAAAATGTTATCAACCCTTGCAGCAGCAATAAAAAATTTCATTAAATTTCGGCAGTTAAAAGCTTCGTAATGGAAGGTGACTGCCATAAGGAAAAATAACTTTTTAATGGGATTCTTCCCAAGTATTTTTCAACTTTTATTATGCGCGGCCCTAACCCAATATTAATCCTTATGGCTGGATGTTCTAATAAAGACATTGATTACTTAGATAACGATATTTTTCCATCTTAATCACAATATTCTCGCCTTCTTTCACCCACTTTCATTCCCCGACACTAATTTATCCGCTGAATCAGGCTCATCGGCTCCCAATTTTCCCTGTCCCGGCATGTAATAATAAACCTACCGACGTGTTATCTTTATCCCAGAAGCGTGTATTTCTAACTGCGCTTCAACTTTCGGCGATTTTGAAACGAGTCTCTCTCTCCTGGGAAACGGCAGAAAATTGGTTTTCCGGTTTGTTAATATTAAAAATATTTTTTTATTAAAATCGATGACCGATAAAACGCTCCCAAACCTTTCACGTAAATTATGCAGTGAAGTAAAATGGGAACGACATTTGGACAATATTCCCGAACGTAGCCGATCGTGATCTGTTGTGGCGGCTTAACCAAAGAGAACAAATTGCATTTTCACCTACAACCGGAATTACGGAGGAAATTTTCGACAAACGATAAACGTAAAAAAAAAAAAAAAAAAATTAAAAAGACTGATAAAAGTCTAGAGTGGAAGAATGAGGAGTTGAGATGCAAAAGTGTTAAAATTAGAAACGTGGTCGCAGAAGATTGACATCTTCAACCGGAAGAGGATTTATGAATTCAAGACCGGGAGACCGCGATCCTATTGAAGCCGAATTGGGCAATCGTACGAAACCGTACCCGGTGCAAGTTACGAAAGTCATTAGCACACAAAAGAGCAGCGTACGTTCCACGCAGTCGGACAAGTAAAGAGAAAAGGAGTCGATCTTCCCGGATCGTCGACGTGACTCCTGAAAAGATCGAAATTTGAAAGTTTTTTTGCACTGGGAGGAGGCAGTCGAGGCTCTGCAGAAGCGATGAAAAACAACTGCGTGGCTGAAGGAGCAACGTCGGGAATGGTGTCTGCGGTCGGATGGGAGGAGGCGGCCGTTTAGAAACGCCGCAGCGCTCTCGATCTCAACCAATAACAACAAGCGTCGACAAATTTATAGGTCCGTTCCCCCGTTCGGCGGCGAAAGATGAAGGACCTGAGCTGCGCACCGTAAAGTGAATCGTGCCAAAAGTGTGGCGAACGCTTCTGGAATCGAAAGAGGAGCTCCCCCGGTGCCGACGAAGATGGAGTCTGAAGGAATCCGTCTTGGGCCGAAGGAGCAACATCGACGACATCCTGGTTCAGACCCTGATCCGGGGCGACCCCGCGGCATTCGACAATGAATGTCGATTCCGGATCGTCTTGAAAGAACATAAATTATTTACACCGCGGAGATAAATATAAAAAGTTTTACACTCTGCTGAAAGGGAGAATTCCAAAGAATTCCAAATTTAAATTAGAATCTTAATATCCGAAGAATCGGTGAAATAGTCGCGGAAAAACCGAAACTGCTTTGAGTTTCCGAGTCGAGAAATTTTTTATAAAAATCAAGTTAATTTTGTCGATAATTTACTTGTCGTAATTCCAAACCGATTCTAAGGCAGACACGGAATCACGGTGGCGGACGCCTCGGACGGAGTTTAAATTGGAATCACGCCCTTAGAGTTCGATGCATCAAACGTCATCGAACGTGGGAGAAGAAGGGAATTGCCACGACACTCAACGAAGTGGGGTAGCGCACGTTAAGGACCGATTTGGCAACATTGAAGATTTCCAGCACGCGGATTTCTCCCTTTCGAAAGGCTCGCGGTAGATTTTTCAACGCGCGAAATTCATTTTTCGACCTTTTTTGGCCACTCCTAAGAGATGGGAAGTTACATTGGCCGGGATATTGCGTGATCGACGCGTGAGGCTAATTTCATCGTGTATATTTTTATAAAAATGTTGTCATGGTCAAAACTGCGAGTGACGCCGGGAGCGGAAAGTGACGTCTCCGCTGACGTCACATCCTTCCCGCTTCACGGCCTTTTTATTTTATTTTCAGAATGTCAAGTACGACAAAGGTCGTTAAACCGTTTCATTTTCCCGAAGACGAAAGCACGCGTCTTCTGCCACGAACGTTCCCTCGAAAATTTTCCGCATCGACTTTAACCCCGAAACGGAATCCTTCGCGATCGCTGTCGGGAGCAGACACAGTTTTAACTTCCTTCAAAGTGCAAAGAGGCAAAAAGTGCGCTAAGGTGTCGGGAGGGAGGAAGTACACTCGGAAAGCGCGTAAATACAGCGAGACTTGGGATTCTGGATGACTGCGTCCGAGCTTCGAACCTTACTACTTTTGAATCGAAGGCGAACGAAAAATGCCTGAATTTTGACAGTGGGAAAGATGGAGCGGCCCAGAAATCGGAAGAGTGGCTATTTCACCCCCTTTCGGGGCGACATCACGGTAAATAAACGACTTTCGCCGCGGCAAGGATTTTGGCCCGCGAGAACAGCTCTTCGTGGCGAAGAGGATGGCAGTCGGCAATCCGAAAAAGAAGCGATCCAACTAATTGAAAAAACGACGGAGCGGCTTAGGACGAAAGGCAGGCTGCCAACTGCCGAACTTCGAACCAAAACAGCGTTTTTCGGTCGGCGACCTTATTCGCATCCAAAAAGGATCCGTTCGACTTACGCGGTCCCTCTGAAACAAAATCGGCTCCTTCTTACTGCACTTCGCGTCGGTCCGCAAACGCTCTTTTCGCCAAACTTGTCGGTACTTGATATCCGGAAGAAAGCCGTAGATAAGTGGTCTGAATTTCGAACAGCCGCGCAGCCTGCGTCAAGTTTTCCACAGTAGTTGCACAGTCGAGCTCGAAACCCTTTTTATGCAGGGCGACCTAATGCATTAAAAAAACTCCGCGTCACCGGAAATCGGTGTGACGCAGGGCAAATTAATAAGGGTTCCCGAAGACGAATTTATATCTGTATAAATGACAAATTGCTGTAGAATTTAGTAAGCTGTTAAATTTACACGAATGATTCATCCCAGAACAAAGCCAAATATCTTAAAAAATATTCTCTGTTGAAAAAATGTCGTGATAAGATATGAGCTTTATCTTTTTCTGAACATTTCTCGTTGTTTGTACAGAGTTTTGTGCGCTTTGAGAAAGTGTTCTGAAAGGGCTCCCAATTAAGGGGAATGTCGGGGAACGCGGTGCACGCTCCGAGCCCCTCTGAGGTCGAAGAAGTTCGTCGGTGGGCAGCGTGCGGAGCCGGGCCCGAAGGGTCCGAGGGCTGCCGAAAAGGGGAAAAGCTCGCGAACAACAAATATCGTAAATGTCTCTTACAGAGCAAATATTGGGACTCGAGAAGATAAGGCATAGAAGAAAAAACATGTATGCCTTCGATCGATAAACAATAAATTATATAACTCTGAAACGAAAGGGGATTTTCCTCGCGAGGGGGAAGCTCGAGGACCGTTTCGTGGACACCCTCGATGTGGAAGGGTCGACCTATCGAGAAGGGGAGAATCGCCCGCGGCAAGATGTCTCTATCTCGTGCCACGTTTGGGGGATAAATTGAAAAGGGATGGTATTTCGCTGGCTGTGAAATCAAGTGAACTCGAGCAAGGGTCTTTCTCCCGAGCGGGCGATTTTAACGTCCCGGTTCCGTCGGGTAACTTTCCTCGAGTTTCCGGAAGGGGAGGTCTCTTCCTTCGGATACGTACCGCTTCGGAACTGCTCCCCGAATTGCCGAGAAATACGCGAGCGATCGTCGTCAACGGTTACTTTCGCGATTTTTCGCCCGCCGCCACGCCAACGCTCTTACCTGAAAATAAACAACGCATCATTGTAGAAATACTTTTTGCTTCCCAGGTGCGAGAATTTCGACGGCGTCCCCAAAAGGGCGGCCGCCGAAGCCGTCGCGATGTTCCTCGAGGGCGCGGAAGACGTTTGCGGCGCGAAGCACCTCGAAATCGCGGGGCGCCGTTGGACCTTCGATTTCGCTGACGAACGAGCGCTTTTCCGGACTTCGAGAACGTGACTTCGTCGCAAACTCTTGCTCCGTCAGCGACGGGAAATTAAAGAGTTCCTCCCATGTGGAAAGAGTTACCGCGGGGACAACGCGTTATTAAATTTCCTACTCGTCACGGAAGTTGAGGCTCGCGATCGCAGGCATCGCATCCGCAGAAGTCCTTTCCGGGATGGAACTTTGCTGCGGGTCGGTTCCGGTTCCTCCGGTGTTGTTGCCTCATTCGGTTGATACGGAGGATGACCGGTCTCCCGTTGGCTCCGCGCTAAACGTGAAACGTCAGCGACAATTAAATGCTTTTCCGATTTACGGTTTTGCGGAAATTCATCTTCTGCTTCCACTTTTTCAGATTCAACGTAAATCGGAGCAACCGGCGAAAAAGATCGTTAATCATTTTCTTAAGCACTGAAATTTTAATTGTGATTCGTTCAAATAAATTACAAATGTAATTTTGATTAATGTTTATTTGTAAATCTAGTTATTTGTTGCATAAGCGTCGCGCTGTATTGTTCGTTTTAATTGTAATTACTACAACAACACGGTTTTTATTACGTAACTAATTTTTCAAGTGGTTTCCAAGTGTTCGGCATATCACCCAAGAGAAATTCGCTCGTTTCCACTCTTTGCATTCGGCACGAACGACAGTTTCCTACCTGTTAACGATGGCAAACATTTCAAAGTGATCTTATTTAAATTTCAAATAACGCGAGTTACAAAATCGAAATGATCAGAAATGGCGTTTAAAACCCAGTTTTCATTTCCCCGTTGCCTACTCGTGGAAAGGAAAGTTTAGGGTGTGCCGAGACGGGGAACGATCTCTGCCTCGGCTCGCGCGCCGCGAGGTCCAGCGCCGCCGGAAGTCCGACTTCGGTCCGGGGAAGGTGCAAAACCGAGTCGGAGTTCGAAGGATTCTCGGCACGGGAAACCGCACCTCGGAATCCGGGCTCGTTTCGAGGATTTTTCCCCGGTCGAAATTAATATTTGGAGCGACTCGGCAAGTATTAAAATATGCAAATCGGGAGCTCACCTCAACCTTGATTATGAGCGAGAAGGGGAAAAAAATTGCATCAATTAACAGGAGGCACTCCGTCGACGAGGCACCCACTCGCTGAGCGAGCACCGAACCTCACCGAGACCGAGGAAGCCAGAAAAAGTGGCCGTTTCCTTTCTTCTCCCGAGTTTCGAGTAGGTGAGCAGGTCCTCGGCAAGGCCGAGGCGATGGAAGACCCGTCCGAAGGACCCAAAGCGCCTGCCGCCCGAGGCGAGGGCCACCTCTGTCTGCCGAGAGTTTGCGTGGCTTCCTCCAGACCCGGGTACCTCGTAAACTCGGAGAAGAAAAGAATTTGGGACGCCGTTTTATTGGGCAGTCGGCTCAAACGAACCGGCCATTAAAAAAAAAAAAAAAAAAAAAAAAGAGAAAAAATTAACCCAGGTTAAAAAACTTCCAGTGGAAATGGAGGGAAAAAAAAAAATTTCGCGGCCGCGTTCACGAATCCATAAATTTCGGGCAAATCGACGTCATTAACGGAGACCGTTTCTTTATGTGCAAAAAACGGTTGCCCAAAACGAATGGGATTTGGCTCTCCGGCGTGGAATTTGCTTTAATTAAGACCGACGTCGGAGCCAAGCAAAAAAATGGAGGGGGC
>JAOWBB010006486.1:0-25207 GCA_028565995.1 Ricinus marginatus | reverse complement strand
CCGCCGCCTATTTTTTTTTTTTTTTTTTTTTTTTTTTTTTTTTTTTTTTTTTTTTACAAGAATTGTCTTTCCGTGGATTTGAAGCTCAGACGATGGTACGTGATGTGACGGAGGAATGAGACCGGGAGTTTTGGGAAAGAAGAAGTGCCGAGGAGGAAACGTTTTTAATGAAATTTTGCTCCTGCTGCTTTAGATATTTCAGGGGCCAAGGAAGATACACTTTGCTTTGTTTTTCTTGAATGGTTTTTGATTACCTTTAACTGACATAATCAATTTAGAACTTTATTAACCCGGGAGGCAGAGAGTGAGACAGAAGGAATTTAAAATGCGGGGAATTGAATTTTGGCGCGCACTTAGTCACTTCCTTTTTCCTGTCCTTTTCCCCGTTTCCTCCGTTCCCCTTTCGACTCTTGTTTATTTATTTATTTATTTTTCATTTTTTTTTTTTTATTTTTTTTTTTATTATTTTTCTATTTGCTCGTTTCACGTTGACTAGCGTTCGGATCTTTTTCTGCTTCGCTTCGATCTCACTTCTTTCAAACCTTCATTAGATTTTGTAGTTTAGACGTAGTTTGTAGTAGTTGCCTTAGTTTTTTTGAAGGTTGAAAGTCAGGAGATTTCGTTTTTTCTCGCTAGCATGAAATACAATTTAATCATTCGGCTGTCTCCATATCAAAACGTAGTGATTTTAATCTTCAATTAAGACCGAAATGGTTTCGGGTGGAAGGTTTCCTTTTCCTTTTTCTTTCTTTTTTTTTTTTTTTTTTTTAATGTCCGCTGCCGCGGAAATTCTGCCATTTTTCAGGGCACTCCTGCGGCTCCGCCTTCCCGAACACATTCTTGACCGGTTTCGTGAAATATAAAAGAGGAAGATTGGAGTGGGGGGGGGGGGGGAAAACATGCGAGGCCCTTTCGTAAACATAATTTATAAATCGAGATTTCGTCCAATGTTAAGATTGAAATTCGAAATTGACATTACCTTAAAAATTACGCATGGATTGCTTAGATAAGCAATGACGGATTATCCGGGAAAAGTGAAGGGATAAATTTTATTTTCCTCATTAACCAGTCTTTAGCCGAGGGGTTTTGCTTTCAGCAGTTCTTTTCCCTTTTTCGAATTGTTCTTTTAATGATTTTTCCCACTCTGAACCGACGCATTTTGACGGCGTTGGTCGTCCCACATGTCCCGAATCCGTGCGGAAAAGTATTTCGCTTGGAAGTGCACAAGCCCCGATACTTCCACAGCAAAAATTGAGGGTTTATATATATATATTTAATATTCCGCACTTGCCCTTCGATCTGGCAGGATTTTTCCCGACGCTCATTCCTTTTGGTTCTATCTGAAAGTTAACCTTTTTTTTTTCTTTCTTTCTTTTTTAAGAGTCCTCAGGAGGACCCGAATAAGGCGCAAAAGGCGGGTTTACCTTTTTCCCAAGTTTCTCACTTAAATTTTTCAGATGTGCCTCGTAAACAATCAGATTCGAATAACGTTTTTCATCCCCCCTCGTGCAGAGACTAAGCTGATGCCTTTTTTTTTTTTTTTTTTAAATTAGTTGTTACGACGATAACCGAACGCAGTCACTTTTGGGTGATTACATGCAGTGTTTGTATGAAGTATGTTAAATAAAACATAAACATGTAGAGCAATGTTCTCTTACAGCAGCCGTGAGGGCAACGGCGAGATGCTGATGGAGAACGGGGCCCGTGTTAGCACGTCGAGGTACGTACCATCGTACCTGAGGTATCTTCATCAATTTTATAATACTTTTTCATTTTTCTTTCTTTTTTTTTTTCTTTTAATTTTTCTGTATCAAATCTTTTAAGTATTTCCTTCCGTTGTATAATACATGTATAATATATATATATATATAAGCGCTGAACAATCATAAAAAAAAAAAAAATTTTTTTTTTTTATCAAGTTTTGCGACCTTTCGCGAATGCAGTCTTCGGACGAACATTTCGGGTGCTGAAACAGCAGGAGAACGTTTTACATGGACGTTGCGTTTGATTGGGGGCAATGCCGCGGTCTTCTTCGCAATTTTTTTTTTCCCAAACTACTTGCTAAATGGCTTCCATTTTTCCGGGGAATTATCTTCCCTTAAACTTCTCTTAGATTATTTTCGAAAAAAGGTTTTTCTTTTTTTTTTTTTCCTTTTTACCAATTTTCCTTCCTCTCCTGTTCCTTTTTCTTTCTTTTCCTTTTTTTTCTTTAAGGGCCCTTATGTTTATTCACCGTTAGATTTAATGAAATCTTCGCTTTTCCCTTTGCCTTTTCGATTTGGAACAAAAAAAGAAAATCTTTCTGCTCTACTCCCCTGATTATTAAAAGAATTAAATTTTATTTTGATTAAAATCACCGATCCAAAAATTATCAGTGTTTTTCATCTTTTTTTTTTTTTTTTTTAAAAAAAATATACTTTTCCAGCAGTTTATTTAATTATTTATTTATTTATTTATTTATTTAATTTTCAGTGTATCGAAAGCCAACTCGTTTTCTAATTCGAGCCATGCCCCGATCGCGTTTGACGCTCTCCTTTGTTTTAAGACTTCACACAGTGTGAAACATAATGTTTCGCAGGGGATAGTTGCTTTTGGCATCACTTACTCTTTTTTCCTGTTTTTAAAATATACGTATGTATATATAGATATATCATAATTCCGATGAAAAGTTTTTGTACTTTATTTATAGAGTTTATTAGAGTGAAGAGCCAAGAGGAAAGTTTAAAACGTGATTGATCTCTTTGGTGTATCCTTAGAGGATTTTCGAAAAACTGTTGCGCCGAATTTTTTTTTTTTTTTTTTCATATTTTAAAAAGCTTTTATGCGAAACTTATTCCCAGCCACTTTTCATCTTGATACGTTAAAATTATTGTCACGCTAGAATTTTTTTTAAAAAAAGAAAAAAAAAATTTTTTTTTTGTAATAAAGTTTTATTGGCACTGGATCATCTGTATATTAGATATGTATGGAATTGCTGAAGATATTCCATTGGCCAGAATTACACTGCAGCCGATAGATTTGTATCTAACAAATATTACAGCCGTCGTGTCGTAGACAAAGTAATTTTTTTTCTTTTTTTTTTTTCCTTTTTTTTTTAAATTAAAAAGTTTGCAGATTGAATTTTATTTTCTGAATGAAGATAAAAATTAAATTCGAATTTTTTTTTTTTTTTTTTGCACTTTAACACTAATCCAACGTAATTTAGTGCATTCACTAACACACTTTTTAAAGCTGTTGGATTTTGATTTTGATTTTTTTTTTTTTTTTTTTTTGACCAGTCAGGTTCTCCGCTTTTTAGACATCAATACAGAGGCGACGTTTTTTCAGACATTGTTACTCCACATAGCTGTCATCCACCGGATTAATCTAATGCCTGATGTGAAAATTTTCGGTTGAAATACCCCGATTGACGTTGGAGAAACGGAAGCTCGTTTTAGGGGGGAAAAAAAATTTTACGTGCTTGAAGATTTAGTTGGCCGAATCAAGATTTAAACCGATGGAGCGTTAATCGAATAATTGAAAAATGTTTATGTCTAATGACCTGCGCTGTCTGCAAAATGTCACTCTTTTCGGGACGCGGTTAAACAACCGATGAATTTCTCGCTTGCCTTCGACACGGGGCAGCAGACGCAGGAAATTATATTCGACCGAAGAATGCGAGACCGGAATTGGATGGCGTTCATTTTCAAAAACTTTTCGGGGTTTTAAACCCGTTTTTCGGGATCGCGGGCGGGAGGATTGGGCGAGTAAAATGAGCGAAAAACGCGCATTAGCAGAAGAAAATAAAAAAAATTCTTAATTTTATATGACGCTATCTCGCTTAATTTTATTTTTCGGAAGGAGGAGAAATTAAATTTCAATAGTAAATTACATTGGTGCTAATAACTTATAAATATGAGCTCTATAGCAGCGCTATCTATTTCCGGTTGAAAGTAATTCCGGAAATGAAGAAAATAATAACTCGTTTCGCTTCTGACGTACATTTTGCCAAATTTCCGGCAACCTTACATCAACTTAATGAATAAGTCCGTTTTAAAGCTTTTCAAATCCACCATTTTGCTCTCGAAGAAACTTTTTTTCCCCTCACGTCTTCTGCTCCTCATGGGTAATTTATCAACCGAGAGGAAAAAAATGAAAAATCTTACAAGAATGCCGTGGAAGGAGAAAACTTGATAAAAAATTTTTTATATATATATATATATTTTTTTTTATTTTTAAACTCAGCTTTTCACAATTTTATGCCGCATGCTTCTTTTTTTCTTTTTTTTCTTTTTTTTTTTTTTGAATGTCTCTTTTGTACATGGAAAGAACATCTCACTTGCAACATTTATGCCGCTTTTATAATTTCATTTTTCATTTGTAAATTATTAAAAATTAACATTGTGCGATCATAAATTTTTCTTCAAACCGATATGAATGCGCTTCTTGTTTACTCGCAAAATGGAAACGGATATTTGCGTTGAAAAAGCTGGAACAGAAATTCGGAAGGAACGACTACAATTCAGCAAATCGCTTAACAACACAAACACAAAATCCGAAACTTAACTTCTGTAATATTTCAACGTTGCCCGTACACGTATCGGCCGGATGCCCGACAGCACATTCAGCGCCGGGGAAATTTTCAGATTTATTTTACTTGATTCAATTAGGATTAAGATTTTTTGTCACTTTTAATGTGCTTCAGTTTATGCCCGATATTTCGCGTTTGTTTGGTTTAAATTATGCCGTTTGCTTTTAATATTTTCAAATTGTTATGTAGCAAGTATGCTGCGGAAATCCATTGTCTCCGCTTCGCGACCAGGCAGCATTTAGAAATAAAAGAAAACTCGCTGCGGGACTGGGATGGTAATAAATCATGCCAATTTTTTAATTTTACTTTTATTTTCTTGCTTAAACCCAATTTTTTTTTTTTTTTTTTTTACGCGGTTTAAAACAAAAAAAAATTACGCGGTTCGCAGAAAGAAACAGATCTTATTTTCTTAAACGGTTTTTCGATTTAATATAAAGTTTCTTATTTCATATTAAACGATTTTGCATAACGTGGAATCTACCCCGAATTTTATCGTAAGAAATCTCATCTTTATTTGACTGTTTTTTCCTAAAACGCAGCCGCCGCATGAAAATAGAGTTGGGGGCGCGCGCGCGCGTTCATAGGAGAAAAACTTAATTTGATATTTTATAATTTAATAACTTTTGAGTTGTTGTTCCTGCAAAAGCTCAAAGATTTAATAGCGAGCAAAAACATCATTTATATTTACAAAAATTAATAAAACAATAATTGACGGAAATCGGCGATACATTTACAATCATCATCGTCGATTGCTGCGTGCTTGACCATTCGGGAATAAACATGTAAAAAAACTGAGAAATGGAATACAGAAACTGAGATGTCTGACTGTCTTTCTTTTCTTTTTAAATTCGTGACAATTAAATGTATTTTGAATCATTAGTTAGAACATAAATCGCATTTGTTTAAAAAAAAAAAATTACTTCATTAATATGAGTTTGTGTTTTTTCTTCTTTCAAGCATTGAACTCTTTCCATGCTTTACTTAGAATGCAAAGTTTTAATTACATTTTTTAGCTTAGTTTTGGAAGGAAAGATGATTGGTTAATATTGAATTCTGCTAACTAAGCAGGATTGTATTTAGATTGTGAAGCAGTTTTAACAGAAATGAATTTCAAATTAAGTTTCTTTTTTATTTTTTTATTTTGTTTAATTCTCAAACTTAATGGATTAACAAAAGTTAATGTTTTGTCTTTTTTTTTTTTCGTCGTTAATAATAAAACTTCCAATGCTAATACTAAAATAATCGTTAACATTTTGTTGTGTATGTGTATATATAGTTCATAGAATGAAAATTTTTCCATATTTTATATTATTAGTTACTTAGCATGTGCATGTAAATTATTTTATTTATTCTCGTATATATCATGCGTACATATATACATACATACATACATACATACATAGAATCAAATGAAACATTTATAATTTTTTCCTAATATTATACATATCTATTGAAAGTAATAGTTATTAATAATATATTTATATCTATTACGTTTTGTGGTTTAATTTTTAAAGCGGTTTTTTTTTAAAATCATACGATGAAGTTAAGTTACCGCTCTTCCGTTTGGTATTAATTGTTCGTGTACACGTACTGATGTTAGATTATCATTTGCGTACGGTACCGTTTATTGCACATTAAGAGGCCTAATTTTTTTTTTTATCCATTTAAAATATAATAATTTGATTATATTTTGTTGATACCCGAACAGATTTGTTAATGATTCTGTTGGAATATGTTTCAGGGGTTTTGGTTTCATTACATTTGCTGATCCAGCAAGTGTAGATAAAGTTCTAGCTCAAGGATCCCACGAGCTCGACGGGAAAAAGGTAAGTTTTGGTAATATTACTTATACGGGTTGGGTTATGGTTTCCTTTGATGTTCATATAAATAAGTTAGAGGTTTCGCCATTTGGCGGTTGTCGAATTCCTTGTCGGACATTAAAAATGCCGTTGGGCTGCCAGAAATCGATGTTTTATCGGGTTTTGAACGATGGTGGATGAGAATGGGGGTTGGTTAGTTTCAATTTCCCTTTTTCGGG
The DNA here is from genome assembly GCA_028565995.1 of Ricinus marginatus. Classification (NCBI taxonomy): domain Eukaryota; kingdom Metazoa; phylum Arthropoda; class Insecta; order Psocodea; family Ricinidae; genus Ricinus; species Ricinus marginatus. Next base: position 18,599 of record JAOWBB010006486.1, on the reverse strand, counting down.
CACTCTCTCGAACCCGGGTCCCGAACTCTCTCGCCCCTCTGCCACCCCCCATCCTTTTTCCTGCTACCCGATAAATCCGGACAAACTTTCTGCGGTCGTTTTTGCGAAAAAGCATTAGCGAGAGGGATATTCCATCGGATCTGATGATGTATTCGCATGTTGTTCGATGCTAGCACGAAGACAAAGAAAAGGTTGACCCGATTTTCCGTTTCGCGGGGCGAAGGGGGAGGGAGTGAGGCACGGGAGGGGATGGGGTTAGAAAAGAGGAAGTTATTCTTTTCCAAAGCTTTTAACCACTTTGCGTTAATTCTTTTGCCCGAGATTTACGCCGTTAGCGGGTTACCCCGAACCGTTCCCCACGTGCCATTCGTGACGGGGGTTTTCCTTCCATGATAAGAAAAAGATTAAATGATTCATTCAAATATTAACACCTATTATTCTTTTAATTAAGCAACAACATATTTCAACGCCTTATTCCATGTTTATGTGAAATATCGTTTAATCAAGAACATTATTCTTCGCGTTATCGCCCTCGAAAGATTTCTATTTTTTTTTCTTTGGAAAAAAAAACATATATATATATATACACACACGAGTATCGTACAATTGTTATGCACATCGGGATATGTGTGTAATTGTAATAAATTAACCAGATATTAGTGCTTTATCGTAGTATTTATTAGAATATTAGGTCCGCGGAGAAATATAATGGCCGGTTAAAAATAGGATGAGGATGAAAATAGATTTTATTGTAAAATTAAATGAAATATTATGCGTATCGCAGTAATGAGCATGCTCCGTCGGACGAGAAGACAAGTATTTTCATTTCCTTTCAGCGGAGAGATACCTCGTTCCTATAATGCAAGGGATGAAACATTTATTTGACCCGTGAAAATTCGCTCTTTATATTTTCCATCAGGTTTTTCGTTAGGTCGCAATGCCTTTCGTCATATCCGCTTTTCTTCTCTCCTTAAAGCGAAGTCCCCGATGGTTCCCGCCCTCTTTCCAAGCATTTTTCGTCTTTCTTCCAATGTCCGGGGGATCTCTTTCCACGTCCCTTACGTGACCGCCATCAGTTTATTTTCTCGCTCTCTTCTCCAAATTTCGGTTCGACGCATTCAGCTGCAGGTTTCGATTCGAGGTGGAAGGGCTTTCGTTGAGACGAGCCGAGCAGAGCGCCCGTCGCGCATTTTCCGGCATAGTCCACCCGGCTCCTTCCCCGTCTTTTTTATTTTATTTACCCAGAAGCCATCTTAATGTGATTTCCACCTATTTAAAATTCGCTTCGAAACTTTTAATGGCGGCAGAAGTTTTCCACGGTTTCAGAAATTTGTATTAAGTTTTACGCGGCCCGGGAGCTATTACGTTTATCACGAATAACGAGCCGATTTTGACAATGGAGAACCGAGGGGCTCGGGCAACTTGGATAAAAACCGAAATTATTTATTTATTTAGCCGAATCAAAAAATATTCTTATGCGCGATAATCGCTTATAAGGGAATGCGAGAAAGGATCGTCTAAAATTCTTTAAAATGCGGCACAACGACGCGGTCCGGATTATGCACCCCCGGCGTAATTCACATATAGACCGGGCATAAGTTTTTCAATTCCCATTAATCAAACCCCGCGATTCTGCCGATGTCACCTACTGAAAGGGCTCTCGTGATGCGCGCACTTCCTACTTCCTTCCTCTTTGTTGGAATTGTTTTATGCATCAAGTTGCCGAGAAAGCAAAGTGGGAGATCGTCAACCTTAAACTTTTACCCTCCTTTTGATTTATCGCCTCCGGTCCCGGTCCCTTGGATTGCGAATCTTTGGGATGCGCAGCTGCTTCCTGAGGGATGAGGCAAAAAAGAGAGCGGACGGGGATCGCGGGCGAACGTTCGCGTTGGCGTTCCTTTGTGTCACGCCGTTCGCCGGAGATGGAGGATAGGTCATGAACGTGAACAATTTGTTCGTTTGCGGCCGGTGAATGACGATCAGTCATCCGGCATTGAATAGAATATTCGAACGCGGCCAATTCCCGGGCGGTCCCAAACTTGGAATCCGTGCACGAATGATGCATAATCGAAATCTCCAAGGCGAACCGTACGCCCGCACTGCAGCGTCGGATTGAATTAATTATACCTGTACACTGAATTAAGCATTGCGGGTTAATTTGTTTTTGCGAGCCGTCAGGGTTTTTATATTTTGGCCGCGAATAATTGAAAATCCGGACCGATCTTCGCCTAATAGGTGCATGCATGAATGTATAAAAACGGGAGGAAAAAGTGTTTCCGCATTTTTCGGGCTCAGAAAGCGCTTGCAAATTTCGGATTTCGACGTGCGGCCACTTCTTTCTCTTTCCCCGTTCCCGAATATCTCTCCTTTTTCTTCCATAAGCTCACTTGATCTTTCTCGCGAAGTAATGTGCAGACCTAAGCAAGAGCGGAAGTTGCTGCGTCAGGCGTTTTCGATTTAGATCTCGAATTCAAACCGGCGTCGAGAGCCTGCATTGTTGAGTTTCGTTAAATTTCATTTGTTTAAAAGAAACCACATAAATAATCATCCGCGAACGTTTTGGCGTGGCGCTGTCGCTTGCCAAGTTTAAGAGAAAGATCGATGTTTTCACGTGCAGAAAGTCCCGCGGTCGTAAATGCCGTTCGCGATGATGTTTCGGGTCTGTTACCGCGAACGTGTAAACCTGCAAGACAAAATATTTTTCTTTCTACCCCCCGCGATCATCTTTATTAATATCCCTATCTGGCACAAATGGCGTTTCTCATTTTCCCTAAACTTGCTGAAGAGTGCTTTACATAATTTGATAACTCTACTTTCGACACATTTCCTGCATTAGCTTTCCAACCATAATGATTCATAATTAATCATTTTATAATTTCGTCAAATGCCACGTTCATGCCGGCAGACGCCATTCGCTTCGTTCCCACCAATTTTTTCGATTTGCATCCAAATATAAATTTCGCTCCGTGGGTTGCTCAAATATTTATACATCGCGAGGGAGAGAGCGGAGAGGAATAATGCGTGATTTATGCTGTTGCCGCCGCCGAAGTTGCTCGTTAGCCGTCGCTCGCTGCGAGGGCCCCGTCAGTTCGGGCAACGAAACCTCCGCGAACCTCAGGCAGATTTCAAATAAATTCCTTCGTCAACGGCGGAGGCATTTCAACGAATGGTCGGGAGGGTGAGGGAAAAATCGGAATAACTTTTTCGATCGATCGCCCTCTCAGCGAGAGCGGTCTACCTGGGCCTAATTGACCGATTCAGGTGGCGAAACAATTTTCCCTTATTTCGCCGCGAAATTTAAAATGATCCGATGCCTCCGGTAATTTCCCGCGGGAGAAAATTTCATTTTAGGGGAAAATCGTCGGAGTCTGAGCGCTGAGGGCGGAATTTCGCTGGGAAAATTTAACGCTCCGAAGGCGAGCGTCTCGGAATCGAAGGAATCGCGGGCGGCCTCGCTCCTCTTGCGACGAAACGGCAAATTGGCGCTAACGAATCTTCTTTCACCGCGGGAAGAAACGCAATTAAAATTATGATTTGATTCGATATTCGCGGGCGCCGGGGATCATCTTAAGTTGAAGCGTAATTGATTAAAACGTTTTCTCGCTTCCCGCAGAGAAGAATGTGCCGCTCCGATCTCGATGCGACCGCTTAATCCGTATGCTATTCGCGGGCGGAAAAGCCGAACCGGATTTTTAAGTAGATTAAGTGATTAGGCACCAGCCACCGTCGAGTTCTTCGGCGTTCGGCTTCCAGCGCCTCGCTCGCACCGCCGAGATCGTCGCTCGATTTTCGCTGCCGTCTCGGGCATCCCGGAGGCCTCGCCTCTCCGGCTGCTGATGGCAAAGCACCGCCATGTGGTGTTTGCACGTGCTTTTCATCCCGCTCCAACACGTATTGATGCCGAGGGAAATGAAATTTTCCTTAATTTCTAAATAATGCGGCATCAGCTACGTAGAATTTATTTTAAATTAAAGCTTTTAAAGTATTATTAATAAATTTTATTCAGATTATTCCACTTTCCACCAACGTATTTCGCTTTGCGTGTGCCCTTGAAACTCCGAGTTTCATGTGTAGAATTCATTTATGTACGTACGTATAAAATAAAATGCGGTTTAAACTTTGTACGACTAGTTCAAAAAATAAATTAAAAATGACATTGGGAATATTTTTTTGTAAAAACTTTGAAAAATACGTTAAATTCTTCGGATATACATGTACGCATTCAAAATATTATATGATTGCAATACAAGCATCCTTTATAATGTATCGCATAATAAATTAAATTTGGGTTTACGATATTCGGAACTTTTTAAATTTATTTTTTTAATTACGGCGCAATCACGCGATTTATGTAAAAATATTGAATGGAATGGCATTTGATGTTTCGCGGGGAACAAACGAGAATTTTCATAAATGTTTCGGAAGTTGTTCAACGTGAAACGAATTGTTCTGCGGGTCTCGTCTGCAAGGAATTGTTGGGGAAACGCAAAACGCGTTTGCCGTCCGCCTTTATTGAGGTGCAGAAAAAGTAGTCGGTGGCGGCTTAATTTCTTGCCCGGCGAAAAAGCAAGCACGCGACGATGAATTACGCGGTAAGGTTGCGGCTGCCCATCCTTAGGTTTTTGGGTATCATCGGAGGCTCGTTCCCTTTTTAATGGCATTAATAATCGCGGCCAGATATTGTCGAAGGTTTAAAAAAGAGAGAGAATGAAAGGGGAAAAAAAAAAAAAAGAAAATTGGGCCGCGGGCACGCGAATTTCGGTACGACATTGCGACCGAAAATCTCAATTTAATTTGCGCGCACATTTGATTAATTGTTTTTGCAGTGCAATTTCGATAAATAAATGATCGCGACAAGCAGCCGCTTCTGGTCTTTTCTTACGCAGAGGAAATGGCAATTTTGTTTGGTTTCCGCTTCGAGTATTTTTCGGCCACCGGGAATATAGGTTGGCTCCTCTCTATGCGGTTTTTCCTTTTCCTCTCCGCTTTTTTTTTTTTTTTTTTTTTTTTTAAAAACCATGTATAAATAAAACGCAGTAGGAATTGTACAATAAGAAGCGGATGAGATTCGTTATAACTGGATTACTGGAGCTCTAGATTTATGACCGTGGAAAAATGGAATTCTTCCTCCATTTTTTTTTGGAGGGGGGTCTTTTATTTCATTATTATTATTATTATTATTATTATTATTATTTTTTTTTTCAAAGGAAAATTTTCGGTCCATGGAAATTCCTTTAAAATTTCGATGCGATTTGCGGATCGAAAATCCAAAATTTTGCCGTTCCAACGGCGGATGCGCGATGGGGGGAAGGGAAAGGCCGCAGCTGACTCAGGGTAAATGCGCTTAGACTGCTGCCGGGAAGGGTAGCAGAGGGGGATGGAAATTGAAGGAAGATAAGAGCTCGGCTAGGCAGACGATCTAGATCGCCGTAAATCTGATTAATGGAAACGAAGGACTATTTTTTTTTTTTTTTTTTTTTTTGTTAAGGGGAAGTTCGTTGCACATGCGATTGCTGCACATTTTTGGGGTTTTTTCCTCCGTGTGAAAAATTGTGCTTGTAAATTTTCCGAACTTCCCGGGAGCCCCCTTATGGGGAGTTCGCGAAAAATTAAAAAAAAAATGAAATATTCGAAAACCCAAGTTTCGTGCGCCGCGATTCAAGGGCTTCGGAATCTTCGGGAGATCAAAAATCTTTGTATTTGATCTGTTTGGAAGGTTTGAAACCGAAGGAACATTTTCGATAATTTTTCTCTTTGCTCTCGACCAGTGGTGGCCCTGCGGCAGAGCGTTCCACGGGTCGTGGCATCTTCGGAAGAGCAAATTGTGCCTTTTTGCTCCTGGAAATTAACGGACCTGACTCGCGAGCTTTCTCCGCCCATCCTCGTGTCAGTGCGGGATTGATTTTTGACTGCTTATCTCCACATGCACGTGCACGGTGCGAAACCGTGGTGCACCGTCCACGGCGGGGGAGGGGCGACTTCGAAGGAGGAGGATTTTATGTCCGCATTCGGTCAAAATACGTTCTTTGGCGTTCAAATAAGTTGGGAAAGAAATAAAATAATTGCAGTTTGATTCCGGCGCCAGGAGACGGAAGGAAATAGTTGTTTCTTATGGAAAGGCGCATCTCTTCCTTTCCCCGATTTGCATATCAATGGGAAGAGTTTCCAATTTAGATAGGGAAAACAGCAATCATAATCACCGTGGAAAAACATCATGGATATTTGAAAATTTTCCTTTTTCTCTTCTAAGGGAAATATTCCCGCGGAATTTTGAATACTCGGCGTTACCATTTGGGAACTACTTATGTTCGGAGTCCTTTTTTTGATGGCTCCCGAAATTGGAGAATTTTTTTTTTTTTTCCTTCAGTAACCGTCAGTTTCCCCGTAAATGTCTTGCATTACGATACTTCCGGAAAAATTTGTTTCAGTCGGGAATCTTTTTTCTTCCCTCTCCCCCCCCCCCCGCCGGCCTTTTGTTTTCGGCGAGACGAGAAGATTCTCCGGTGGAAATTGAATCGAGAATCTTTCCGGGGAGGAAAATTTTTGACGACAGGGCAGCGGCGGTTCAGGTGATTTCCCTTTCAAAAAGTGCGCCCCGTGCGGTTTTTTTTCCGTGAGTTCCCCCCCCCCCCGCTTCGAGGGGCTTTAATTCACCCGACGGCGAGGCGAAGCGGACCGTAATCGCTTTGCGGGCCGGATCATTTTTCACGTTCGGTCCCGGGCGCGTCTCGAACGGCGGATTCGAAATCCGCAGCCGGGGAGTAGGAAAAGTCTTTCACCGTAATTGGCAATGAACGCCGACGGGAGAAAATGAGCCCGCACAAATGAAAATTGGTTCTGTGGCTTTCCATTTCCTTTGCAAAGATTGCTTTAAGATGGCGAATTTATATGCGATGAGAATTATTTTCGATTTGTTCGGCACCGCGAACCGACGGAACGTAAATATTTAGGGCGCTTCCGCACACGAAGTCCGAGAGCGAGGCGCGTCGGCGTGCACGCAGTTCGTTTGCCGTCCTCGGACGGCAAGGGACCGCACCTTTTTCTTTTTTTTTTTTGCGCTGCTCGCCTCGTACCGAATCTTGCAAAATTTTTGACATCCAGGCGAGCGAAACGCCTTCCCACCGTTTCAAAAACTTTTTATGCGGGAATGTTTCTTTATGATTATTTCCCTACCCCCTCTTCCCTCCCCACTTTCTTGGGGAAACAATTTTTATGCATAAAATTCTGACTTTACGGAAAAATCTCTGTAATTAGAATTTTCAGCGGAAATTCCGAAAATCTGGAATTTGCCTTACTTTTAGAATTTTCCATAAATTCTACCAACGTCTTTTAAATTCTTTTTTTTTTTTTTTTTCTGTTTCGCTTGTTATATTGCATAATTTTCCCCGGGGGTGAATTAATTATGCCAATTTTGCATTATGAAGAGCCCCGGCTCGAAAGCGAGAGAAGCCCGAAAGTTCAGGCGTTGGGGTTCCGTTTCCCACGCCGCGGCGCACAGAAATGAGAGCGACAGGTTGGGAAGGAAGGAAGCGAGAGGGGGGGGGGGGAAAAAAAAAAAAAAAGCTGTCGGTTCCGTTTGTGATTCATTGCTGCTTAGTGAAAAGCCGCGCCCAAATCATTTGGTTTTTCTAATCTGCTTCCTGCGGAAGATAACGGAAAATAAAAGGCTTTTTCTCTTCTTCTTTTCCTTAATGGTCGTGTCTGTGCTTTAACGGGTTGAAGGCTTGAGCTTTCGGGATCGGAGACACGAAACGCATTTTTGCGTGTCATCAACCGCGGAGAACGGGGTGCATTAACGCATGTTCCGCCGGGATAAATGCTGGAATATTCCGTCTGAAGCGGGCGTTCGTATTGAAAAATACTTTTCTTTTTTTTTTTTTTTTTTTTTTTTTTTTGTCGAAAATTTTCATTTCCTCGCATTCAACGGTGTCCCGGGATGAAGAAAGCAGAAATTCAACCTTTCCACAGCCTTGTCAATGAAGGAATTTAATGTGTCGCCTTTTTTTCATTTCAATCGCACATTCTTTTTTATTTTTTTTTTTTTCTCTTCGGCATCTAGATGTCTCAGTCTTTCTGCATCTTCGTCCTTTTTTTATTTACAGAATCTAAATGGATTTTTTTTTTTAAAAAAAAAAAAAAAATTTCCAAATTAACGAATCTGCTGAACATTTTGAGAAATGTTAACTTGTTCGGATAGAAGCTGTTAAAATAATATATACGTAAGTTATGAAATAGCTTGTACGTATTTCGTAAACGTGAAATCTATAAAGAAAAAGATGTACTTAAGAAATCATAGGAATTCCATACCGAAATTATAATGTTTATATCGAAGTACTAATCCCCACAAAGGAGGCATGAGCTTTATTCACTATTGAGCAGTAAGAGTTTTAATTAACTTATTCCGTCTTTGTTACGAAGTCTGAATCCAGTTCGAGCAGTAATAAAAAGAAGTTAAACGGGAAATTTTAGGGAGTGATATTAACATTGAAAATGGGCGAGATGCAGAATGAAATGGTGCCCCATTTTAAAAGGGCCGTGCATTTGGACGGAGGATGGGGGGGGGGAGGGAGCGGGACACAAAAAGGAAAAGGGAAAATTTTTTTTTTTTTCGGAAAATTTACGATCATCAGCGACGAAGAAAAATGTTGAGAGAAAACGAGGGCCGCTGGAAAGCGCTTTCGATGTCCCGAGCACGGAATTATGCATTTTGAATGTTTTACGTGTGAATTACAACAGAAATTGAATTAGGCATTTGCCACGGAGGGCTCGGGAGATGCAAATGAAATGTGCACGCTTTGGATGTGATGTGGATTGCGGCGCAGTAGCCCTAATCGGGGGGGGGGGGGGGGGAGCGAGGGCGTGCAGGGAGGGATGGATGGAAAAGTTTCGCTCTTCCCGTAGGAAGCGTTCTGTCGGGAGCGATCGCGAATTGAATTTATTCAAATGCGAATGTTGCCGACCGTGGATGCAGGAAAAAAAAAAAAAAAATTCCCCGTCGTCCTTCCCTTCCGGATCCCATAATTTAGAGGGATGGACAGAAAGAGGAGGCAGACTCTGGGTCAGTCTTCCCACATTTTCTTCCCTTCGTTCCATCAACCGTCGGAGGCCGTTGAATCGTGAGCGGAGCTAAGAACTTGTGTTTATTTACGGGAAAACGGATAAAATTTCCATTAACCATCCTCCTTTTGATATTACATAAAAATGGCGTTAAAATTTGAAGGATGTATTCTTATATCTGAAGACGAAGACCTTTTCTTCCTTACATTTTTAACCTTTTTTTTTTCTTTTTTTTCTTTTTCCCTTTTCCCATCCTCTCTTTCTCTCCGGGTGATTGATGAACTTATTTCGAAAATCCATACCGCAGCTAACGGCTTTGAATAAGAAAAATATGTATCATAAACCGTAAAAAAAAGATGCTGCCTCCCGTTATTGTATCATCCACGTTTTGAATTGAGTATTGATTTGCAAATTATTTTCCGACCCGAGATTCTTGTAATTTTGCAAGTTTTGTTGCGTGGAACACGTGGCTGCAGACCGCGGTTTTTTTCTTTTTTTTTTTCTCCCCCCCCCGAGGCGCAAAAGCGTCCGGAAAGGAAGGACCGGGCTGAAGGGATCGCGTAAGAAAAGAAAAAAAGCGATGCGCGTTTCAGGCATCCGAATTTGAAAAATAATCCTGCAAAAGCGGCAGGGTCTTAATTTGCTTCAACCCTTAAAACCCATAAGTTTTCGAACATTTGCTTGGCGGGAGCCGGCCAAGGATTTGGTCCGTCCCACTTTCAATTCATTGCTCTCAGGATCGGAAACTTTCCTGACGACACTATTAGAGTGCAGGATGGATTAAATGAGAAAATGTTAAAATCGATTACCGCCATAGCCTAAAAGCATGAAACCTCCGAAGTTCATTACTCGAGGAAGAGATAATTCGGTATTCCTCGTGAATTCCTGACGCTGTCCCCGACGTCAAAGTTTTAAATTTCAGAGTTCGTGATTCCAATGTTTTACCGCTGTCCTGAGGGGTAGGTGAATTGAATTTTAATTGGAAAGGATCATAAGGAGAGCAGAACTTTGACCGAGCTGCTGCACGGGCGCACTCTAAGGCGTTGGGCGTCGCTGATTGGCGGCGATTCGATTTTCGTCCGGCTCCAGCCGTCAGCAAACTGGATATTCCCCCCCCCCCCCCCCCCGGGGGGGGAAATATCCAGTTGTCAGACAGTCGGTCTGCTGGTCCCGTGCACCTCAAATGCACTTGATAAATTTATTTTCAACAACTTTTTGCGTTGTTCCGGGAGAAATTCAAACGGAAAATTGTGCCGTTTGCCCGGACGAGTCCTGCGCTGGAAATATATAAAAATTTGTTACCCCTCTCATTTTATTGCAGTCGGTGCGATTAATATTGTTGTATTCCTCAAATGAATATGCTCCCCGGATCTCTCTCCCCGGGGGAAAATGATCGCGGCATGATTTTTTTTTATTGTACAGTTGCCCAAAATTTTGCCCCGTCAGAGAATACATTTCGAAAAGCTCCAACCTATTTCAGTGTTCGATTCATTTGTTTGATTTATTTTTCCCGAATTTATTTTTTAATCAATATTTCTGCTTTTTTGAAACACCGAAAATTCTGATATTATTTATTAATTTAATTTCAAAGTTGGATATATGACTCGAACCGGGGGCTTTTTTTTTTTTTTTTTGCACTTTCCTTTAGCCCATCCCATCCTAATTACTTGTTTTAATCTCAGCGTTTGAATTTTCTTTAGATCCAGAAAAAAGATGCGGTTTCCTCGTCGTTGCGGGCATGAAAAATAAACCCATCGCAGGCAGCAAAGAAAGAATATTCAAAATTACTCACTGTTTAAAGTTTGCGTAATGAAAAATCTAATTGCAAAAGGTATGGTGGAAAATTAGAGGGGTAAATGAAATAATCTGTGTATTGTCTTCAAAGAATTATTTTTGAATTTAATTATACAAAAAAATATATTAAAAAACATTTTTACAAGACCATATTTATTTATTTATTTTATTTTTTTTTTTTTTTAAGCCAAGATTTTAATTTGAAAAAGAAGGAAAATTTAAATGATTAAGAAGAACGGCCTGCGGAAACTGATACGTTATTGAAGCGATTTTTATACTTGAATATAACGTTGGCAATTCATAGTTTTCGATGGATAGATGCTCAGGAAGTTAACTTGGTAACGTGTGCCATCGTCAGCTATTTCGTTTCCACTCCGACATGCTGAAGAAGAATGCCGGCTTTGGGCCGTGGATTCGGTGAGAATTTCGTGAGCTTATTACAGTTTTGGAACCAGTTATGTGACCTGGAACCTGAGCCACGCCGTTTTTGTGCGTGCAAGCCAACAAAACTATCTCAATTCGTCAGTGGCTTCGATTAACATGATTCGAAGCCCCAGAGTGGAAGGCAAGCGGCAAAATGTAATGGCGTAAGAGCGGTGGCACCTCGCTTAAAACGCTCTCTGTAAAGTGTTCAGTAGTCGGAGTTGCTTCCGTTTTCCGCGGTTTCAGCTGCACTCGGCGCTGCAATACTTTCCTCGAGATCGAAAGTTCGACGCTGTAAACTGGTCGTGCTTGCCTTCGTGCAGCTAACACGCAAACAAGAAATTCACCTAACAAAAGCAATAACCGGATCGGATTTTTAATTTATCGTCCGGCATACCTGTATTTCAGAGAACGTGCAACATCTTCGAAGGCAGCGTTTGATCGCACTCGCTTAAAGGAGAGGGTTATCAGCGATAAAAAAAAAAAAAAAAAAAAAAAAAGAATTAACGAAACCGATTCCCGGATTTTTCATCGATGCTCCGGCCCCATTAATAAATCCATAAGTGTGGCACGAAACAATTTTAAAAATTTGGTTTACGTGGGAACAAGTCAACTTATGTCGGAAAATTTTCCAAATCTGGAAAATGAATTATTCAGGCAGGAGTTCTTTCCTTCCTTCTCCGTCGTCTCCTAATGCCAAGGAGGCAGGGAAAAAAAAAAGTTTTTTTTCCCCCCCAGTTTCTACCCGAATTCTTTGACAGCAAAAGTGAAATTTCAGAATTAAAATTTCAAGAAAATAATGCGGGAAAGAAGGCAAAGAAAAGGAAATCATGGAATTTGCTATCGGCTTTTGTCAAGTTATAGATTATGAAAATGTCACGAAAAGGCATCGCCGGGCTCAGTGGCAGCAGGCTCGGATGCCATCGGGCATTCCGAAATCCTACGGTGACCGATGGCAGCGTTTTACCTTCGTGCGACGCCGTTCCGCGGCAGCGACGTGGCTTTTAACGACGTCCACCCGTCTCTTTGCGTTCCAATTACTCGCCCCGTTGAATTTGTAGAACGTCCATCGTCAGCTTTCCTTTTGTATTTTGAAGTTTCAGTTGGTGGAAATTATCTCGTCCGCAGTCTGGGTATTGATCGGGGGCGCAAAAAGGGATGGGACGCTACCGAAGAACATTCTAAATACCGTGGAAGGCACGACGCGGACGGTTCCCGATGCTTCCGGATCCGTCCGAAAACAAATATTTTTTTTTTTTTTTTTTTTTTTTCCCCCGTTCCTCGGCTCGTATCTTAACGAAAACGTTTTCTTGCGAAACTCATTATTTAAGGTACTCCAGCAAGATGCTTCGCTTTTAACTATTTATGGTAATGATTGTCGTGACATTAAAGGAAATCTTATGCAAGTTTTGCTCCTTGGGAAATTCCGAAACGGGAAAATTCATTTGAATAAAATGGGAAATTGCGGAGAAAGAGGGGCAAGGGATCCGGGGGAGCGTGCAGGGGATCGCAAGGAAAGGTTTTCCGGCGGGGTATGGGGAGGGAGTAACATAGAAAAGGTTGGATCCGGGCTGTGGAAATGTTCTTATGTATCCTCCATGAACAACGTGGAAAATTGAGACGGCCTGGTAAAATCTCTTTTCTTTCATCGGACTTTTTGCCGGGTTCTAATCTCGTTTCCAGTACGAATTCAGATTTTTATTATATTGCGCTTGGAACTTCGCAAAAGGAGAAGAGGTCGAAATAAATTCGGAAACCGTGAGTGCGGTTTAATTTATTCGTCATTTTCTCCGCGGTGCAAGTTAAAATACTTTTTTTTTTTTTTAATTGCGTCGCTTAATTTTTTGAAGATCAACAGCCAACCATCGGCATGCAAAACGAATTCGCGCTTAAGGGAGGAGCCGCCTTCAAAAGAAGGCTCGAAAGCCCCATAAGCAAACGCGGGAAGAATCCCCCTTACAAAAGAACCTTTTGCCTGGGTTATCTGCATTCGGACTCCGAAATAATCTGCTTTATCTAAGTCCGACAAACGGGTGCTTATTATGTTTCCGTTTACTTAAAAGCGGACTCGGCCGGCGATGCGGTTCATTCTGGATCGGTCTTCGCCCGCGTGGCCCCCCGAGGGGTCTTAAATGGTTTAATTACTCCTTTCGCTTTCGAATTTTCATACCCCGACGCCGTACCTCGATCCAAAACCTCGAAATTGAGTCCCGTCGCTCGGTGGGCGCTCCGTCGCGGTCCGCGATTCGCCGCGTTCGCGTCCGCGAGCACCACCTCCGCGCGCGGCCGCTGCGTGCTTACTTTCTTCGCGTGCACTCGCCGTTAATGTACAGGGAGGAATGCGTTTGAGATGCCCGGGATCGCTGCCGCATGCTTTTTCGGTAATCCGAGGAGATATTTATCGAACGTGAACTTCACGGTACGTTTTAAGTGCTTTCTTGCTGGTCATTTAAACGCGATGTCGGGCCGAGCAGAGCCCGGGTTTCGCTTACGGGGAAATATTTTTGAATGGATTCGAGAAAAATATAGGATTTCTTCAGCTGGTCTTTCACTTCCTTCTCTTAAATGGAACAAAAGAGATTTTTCTTCGACAGCTGGGATATTCCATTTCATAATGCACGCTCGGTTTAAGCGAATTTTTCCTTTGTCCAGCATTGAGAGCGAGAAAAATTTATGAAATGCTTTAAATTTTTGAAGATATTTTCATCATTCTAAATTCAATGATGATGATGATGATGATGATGATGATGATGATAATAACAATAATAATAAAGTTATTTTACTTTCGTCATTGTTTAACCGAGGGCCGACGGATAATTTTTTCTTTTTTCTTTTTCTCGTGTTTTCGCACGTAAAATCTCAAATCATAATGTTATTTTCATTGCAGATAGATCCTAAAGTCGCCTTCCCACGTAGAGCGCATCCAAAGGTAAGAAATTTCTTTCGTTTTTATTATTATTTTTTTTTTTTCGTGGAGTGGTGAGGTGAGGGAAAGGGTTGATTCATGTAAAATATCCGAATTTCCGTAATTACAATCGCGAACGAGTATTGGATGTTTCAAATTCTTTCAGTAATAATTTTTTTTAGATGCTGGCCAATAACCGATATCACTGTCGGGAAGGAAATGCAATTCCTTCTGATTCGTCGATGATCGCTCTTCTTTTATAATAGAATAAATTAATTACGGTTGACAAAATATGAATGGGAATTATTGGGAAATTCCTTTTGTGCTCTCCGGAGAGGAATCTAAATGCGAAGTTGGGTTTCGGATAACCGTTTCTTCCAAATTAGAGTTTATTCGACTGACCAAGAAGCATTTTTCATATTTCCGACGACTTCAGAGGGAGATGGAGAGAGAGAGAGAGAGAGAGAGAGAGAGAGAGAAGGATCCGGGTTTCGTGGTACTTCCGGTTGGGGAGACTTTTCTTTTTAAGAATTCAAAATTTTCTCGGGTTAAAAGGGCGAAGTTCCCAGCTCGATGTTTTCTGGACAAGGAAGAAGAACCGGTAAATATCGACGGGATAATTTATAATAATTTTGTCTAAATGTTGAAATCAGACGTGAAATTCCAAATGTACTCGGCTGCATTGCTGTTGCTTTGCTTGTTATTTTATACGTCTTACGTTTAATTCTTGAAATGTTGAATTGAAACATGGATTTACAATTTTGATGAAAAACTGTGTGTGAACTAAACATTCCGTAAGGGAAAAGCTAAAATATCGCAAATCCTGTGAAGAATTTTGAATTAAGTGGTGCGGTTGCTAGTTGTGTAGTGATAAAATTTAAACTGGAAAATAATTCGGTGGACATGATTTTATGTAGATAAATCAGTTTGTTGAATAAGATTTCATTTAAAAGTAATGTAAAAGCGTTGCTTTTGCTATTACTTTACATGTCTTTATAAGGTCTCGTTGGGTTTCCTGTAACGTACCTGAAATATATCTACATAATACGCTTTAAAATCCAGTTAAAATGCCAATTATTATAGTATATATATATATATGTATAAAGCGATAGACATTAAGAGAAATAACACTTTTCCATGCGATTTTACTGGTTTGAAAGTATAACTGGGATATTTGCTGAAACTGGATGTAAAATATTTAAGATAGGCGTTAAGCAAAAGTTAATGATTGCGATATTAATATTCATTTTGAGGAAAGAGGATATTTTTCTGGAGTATTTGTATTCTTGAAAAAAAAAAAAATCCTACCGAATTGTTTGGGGTGAAATTTAATTTATGGCTTTTCCAGAATTTTCCTTAAAACTGTATATATGTATATCGCACAGAGAGTTCAAAATGTCGAAAGAGCTGCATAATGACACGGGTTAGATAATTATTAAATCATTAGAACAGGAGCGTTTTCTTTTTTTTTCTTTTTTGTTTAAGGAAACCAAGTTGCTGCTGTTCTTGATTTGTTTTTAATCTTTTTCGGCCCATTAGTCGAATTTAAAGTTGAACCTTTTTTTCCCTTCGGATAAAGGAAATAGCATTCACCCGCCGTAACCCTTTCGCAATGCATCTTTTCCTTTCCGAAGCGTCACGAGCAATTTTCCCAAAGCATTCTGCCGTCTCTCAACTTTTTTTCTTCCTCTCCCGTCGCTTCCGAATTAAAATAAACAGTGTTGACTGTCGATGGTTTAATAACGAAGATGAATGAGACGAACGGATGCCATGAATTTTTGCTCCTCGCGATATTTGAACGTCTCCGAAAGTCATTTACGAACGTTTCGTGGATTCGCTTAAGACAGAGGAGAAAAATGTCTTTTTTCCCGAATTCGGTGATTTACGAGTCTCGCACAATCGGTTTTTATTGCTTGATTCCCGGTTTTTTTTTTTTTTCTTCCTTAAGCTGCCTCGGAATGTTTTTTTTCCCTTTCCGCTTGATTGGGATGGGCACTTGAAAAACGCCGCTGAGTCTGCGGCCCTGCGTCTTCGGTTACCGCTCCCCGGGCAAATCGGCGGCGAAATTCGCTTAAAAATTTCGGAGGGGGCTTCCGTCATTTTCGGACTTTCGGATCCGGGTTCGGGGGTCCGCGTTGGCACCCCCGCGCCACCGGCAGCCCCGCTTCTTATGCAAATTTTAATGCGGAGGAATCAGCCAGGGTTTTTGCGTTAAAAGTTTTTTTTTTTTCGAAAAACCGCGGCTGGGAACGGGAAACATCTCTCTCACCGGTGACACCAAGAAAAACTCCGCATTCCGAAATGCACCGTCTACAGCGATTTTTTTTTTTCCTCCTCCTCCCCCCCCGGAAAGTTTTAAGTGAGTTGCCTAATCCTAACCGAATCTCCTCATCCCGCAGCAAATAGAATTATCACAGATCCCTGATATATCCTTTGTTTCTTTCCGTCTTGTGAGTTACTTTAATAAATTGATGATCTCTCTCTTTCTCTCTCTCGTTTTAAAAACTTCCATGTCGGAGTTTTATAAATTGGGAGAATAAATTGTATTAATCCCGAAAAAAGAATGTTTCCTGTTGGGGTTACTTCGGAAAAACTCCAGGATATAAAGCGATCATATTCCGGATATCGCAGGTTCGTAAATTTGCGCTCCCTTTGATGTGAGCCCTTGGCAAGTTCGTCCATTTTCAGGCGTTTTGTCCGGCTACCTTCCTCTACCGCTCTTTTTTTTTTTTTGAATTTCAGGCATACGTGATTTTGCGTGACTTCAAAGTGAAAATTTCGAATCTGTGAAGGATCGAAGACGGAAAGAAAAGGTTTTCGGCCCCTTTCCAAGACTTCAAATCACACAAGTAACATATTCATTACCGACGTGTTTCGCTATCCCTCATTTGCATTCGATCAATTTTCAAATGCTTCATCCCGGGCAACATTGATATTAATGTTTTCCCGCTGCAAAATTTAAATTTTCTCAATTTCCCGAAAATGCAAACCGGTCCGAGTATTGATGACTCCAATTGATTACGGATGCCGGGAGGAGGAGTGCGAACTGCGAGTAATTGAAATATTTGAAAGATTCATTAATCATTTTACCGCAGTAATTGCGTTCAAAATTCCTCCTCTTTCCCGCCCATTTTTTTGCCGTGTTCTTGGCCTCCCCAAAAATCTATTAATCTTTGGATTTTGACCGTTCTCCGCCGGTCGGAAAGTTTCTCTCGCAGTTGATTTTCCCGGCTTTGTTTTCGGGGACAGTACAACAAGAGCGTTGCGGCGCTTCTCGATGGAAAAAAAACCCCCTTTTTCCGAATCGGTTTTACACACACACACACACACACACACACACACACACACACACACACGTGTGTATATTTTCGCGAACGTTTTCACTTTCCAACGGGATCCCGATTCGGGTTCCTCGCGGCTGCATCCATTTTCACTTTACGGCACTCGACCGTCGTTGTCGCTTGATGGAAAATGACGGTAAAAGCAATTTTTCCTTCCCAGGCAAGAACCGAATGCATCGGGAGCTTTTCCAGACGAGACAAAGTGCATTGCATGCACAGCAGCGGGTAGTGGATCGCAGCGACGGCTCGGCATATCCGGCGAGAGAATTTCACGATCTGAATTTATATAAATTTTTTTTTTTCCCCCCCTGCTTAAACCATGGAAATCAAACGATTCGGAATAATCGAGTAAATATTATTGCTGCACTTTGACTGAAAATTGCTGATTTATCAATCCAGGTCCAAAATTTTATTTTCCAGATTTGCAAATATTGTACGGGTTTCCGTGCCGGGAATCGAAGCATCCCTCGCCTTCCGTCCGCGTGCGCGCGTGGCTTTCCCCGTTCTCGCGTGGAAACTTCACTTTTCAGGTTTGAAATGGGAGAAAAATTCAGCGGCCCAGCTCGGGGCAATGCGGTCCGGGCTCGACTGCGCTGTCCCGCGTTTCCGCTTGCTCGTCCAGGCCTTCGCACCCCGATCGCGCTGCTCCTTCGGGTCTGTCGCCCTCGTCACGCGTTCGGCGGGATGCGCCTTCCCCGCGATTTCCGCGAGTCCTCCGCCTCGCGCTTCCGTCCCGGAGGGCTTGAAAATTGCGCCTCCCCTCGGCGCGCTCTCCGAGAAGCTCGGCGGACGACGCATTCTCCTGACGGCAAGAGGCTTCTCGCTGCTGTTGGGAAATCCATAATGAATGCCGGTTTTTCGCTTACGCTTTACACACGAATCTCAGTTTCTGTATAAAGCTCTTTCTCGTGAAAATAATGCGCTTCGCGTGTTTTTAAAAAATTCATCTGGGAGTCAAACTGTCTTGTCATCTTTTTTTTATGGTCTCCTACCATCTGACAATAACAACTTAACGCGTTTACAACAGATTTTTCTTTCTTTTTTTTTTTTTTTAATTTTTTTTTCTTTCTTTCTTTCTT
>JAOWBB010006485.1:0-25213 GCA_028565995.1 Ricinus marginatus | reverse complement strand
CAGACCCCCCCCCCCCCCCCCCGGTTGAGCGGGCGCTGTGGCGGAGGACGGTTCTTCGTGGCCGGACCGCCAACCGGCCAATGATTCGGTTATTACCCCTTGATTATTTTCCCTGTTTTCCGTTCCGCGAACGGATCAAGAAAAAAAACTCAAAAATCCCGTCCGGCATGCGAACGAGAGGAGCGGTGAAAAATTGACCGAAATTCATTTTCCCGTCCGGTTTCTCCTCCTTTTTCGCCGTTCGCGACGCCCTTAAAAATCCTTCGAAATTCACCGTATCTTCCGGGACGTGAGGAAAAATGCCCGCGCTTCGGCGATCGCTTAATTTAAAGTCGCAAACGCGCCCAGTGCAGTGAGCTGAGTTTCTGTACGTTTAAGGGAGAGCACAAGAAGCCGAGCTCTTTTTTTTTTTTTTTTTTTTTTTTTTTTTTTTTTTTTTTTTTTTTCAAACAAGAAAATTCGTCCGGAATCGAGTCGAACCGAGGGAAACGCTCCGAAGTGCCGGAGCCTCCAGCAAAAGCCCTCTCGGGCGGTCGCCATCGCGGCAGCGGTCAAATGAAGTTTGCCTCCGCTCGCACAGATAAATTATCTAAAAGTTTCGCTGCGGAAATCGGGAGCAAATCGTTGCTCCTATTCGGGATTCGAACCAAAAACAAGTTGACGAGATTGCGATGGGAAATGGAGGAGCGGCAATGCGATCGACATTCATCCAATAAATGTTCCTCGGTCTCACATTTTCCGTTCCTTTTTTTTTCGGTATATTCTCAAACCTTAAAAGGCTAATCTCCCATCGTGAACGCATTTTTCGCTCTCGGGAGCCGAGCATTCGCTCAACGGTGAAAGAAAAAAATAACTTTTACTCCGAAAATCCAGTTACAAACGCAGGGGATAATAAAATCCTTTTTATAAAAGCCGCGATTTTACGTCCCGACGTGGAATATATTTATATTGAATGAAAATGAGGAGAAGTTAATACTGTCACAGCGAAGAAAAAGAAACAAGTGCACTGCATGATGGTTGGAATTCATTATTCAGTGCGAAAGATAAAGCATGGGGAACTGAAGAAAATTCTTAACAAGTCGAAATTTTTTAAATATTTGGTGCAAAAACCTTTGATACAATTTATAGCTCACTTTATTAATTTCTAATATAAAACGCGGGGTTCGTTCCTGCAGGATGCCGTAAAAAAAAAAAAAAAAAAATTTGCCCGTATTCTTATATATATATATATAACCTTCTTTATAACGCAAAGAATGAAATTTTTGTGCACGAGCCGGAGCAGCTTAACACAGTTCGTGTGTTAAGTCTACCTTTCGTTTTCCTGTCCGTTGGGAAACTGTGACCACGATTTTTGCACTGTAAATGAAAACGCTGCCTAAAGCATCAAAGTTGATCAAGGGAAAGATTTGAAAGAAAAAAGCTTTTCGCTTAAAAAAAGAAAATGGTAAAAAAAAAAAAAGGATTTTCATTACGGCCCAAGAAAATCCGTAAATCGAAATTAATTATTTATTTAATTATGATTAATGGTATTTTCTTTTTGATAAATGGTTTCGTTTTCTTAAGAAACCTACCAAAGTGAGCAAATGCAAAGCCTCTTTTTCCAGATTTACGTTTATATTTTATTGAGCGGTTTAAAATGCAAAATGCATTAATTGGTGTTAACGTCGCCGGGGGACTTAGGTTAACGAAAGCGAAGATTATTTAATGAAAAATCGGGAGATAGCAGCCTTTTGATAAATCTATGAAAGCGACTCGTATGTAAAAGATGGGACGAATTGAAAGGCGAAAAGGTTGTTAATCTTTAACGAGAAATTTTTTTTTTTTTTTTTCCTGCAGTATTCAGTAGGTCAGCTGCGAAATTGCGAAAATAAAAGAAATATAGAAAGCAACAAGTCAGTCCAAATAACAATTTTCCAGGTACCTTATTAAAAGCATTTCCTCTCGGTTGCGGGACACGCTCACTTTGAAAAAGATGAAATGCGTGATATTCTTCATCTTCGGGCACGTCGTACATTAACATGGCGGACAACTTAAGATTTCATACGGTTTCGGTTCATTTGCAAAGGAACAACTTCGGTTTCTCGTGTTAAAGAAATTTAAGTTTTGCCTTATAAAAGTCACGGCATGCACTACCTCCGGATAAATGTCGATCCGCTTATAATCCCGGAAATTCATTTTCCCTTTCCGACGCACTGCTCAAAGCAGCGTCGCCGGTCCAAAGACCTCGGTGTGCGATTTCGGATCGCCGAACCTGTCCTTACCCCCGGGTTTCGTTTCGGCGATTTCGTCGACACATCGAAAGGAATCTTTCGGTTATAAATTTTCATTAGTGAGGGGGAGGGGTGGAAAGAACCTGGATCGCGAGGAAAACTGCCGGAACGAGAAAAAGTCCGACAGCGGAGGAGAAAAGAGAGAGAGAGAGAGAAAAAAAAAAGCTGCGATCTCGAAAGTTTCGATTTCAATTCGAAGGAATTCAATTGACGGATAAAAATTGCCCGGTCTAAAATTGGACGAACCCCGGAGGAGACGCAAAAAAGGAAGAAAGGAAGGTTATCGACTTTTTTCCCATGCGAAAATGGGAAATTGCGGCACTGGTGGACGCCGAAGAAACCATTTCTTTTTTTTTTTTTTTTTTTTTTTATGTCCCTCCAGTTTTCCTTAACGTATGAAAGATTAAAACGAAAATTTACTTTTTCCGTCCGGCAGCAGATTTTTGAGGTGCGCAGAGCTGCGTTCGCGGGCAAGAGCGCTTCGGGGGCAGTCGAGTTTCGAAATTTACCGGCAGATCGATCGGCGTCCCGCGTACCCGAAGTCGACTACCCGAATGAGATTTTTGCTCCGGTCGAAGAAGATTTCGCGGCGGTTTTCGCGACCGCCTTCGTCAAGCGGAAAAACCTTGCCCAAAGCTTAAACCCCCCCCGGAGTCCGTCTGTCGGAAGTTCCGACAGCATCGAGGCAAGGAAAAGCTTCTCTCCCGTGTCCGGCTGGGCTCCAGCGGCGAGAACGAGTGCTCTCGCTTCCTTGCGTCGCGGAATTTTCCTTCTCGCTCCGAGCATCCCGTTGAAAACCTGAAATTCCGGTGGAAAAAAAAATGGAGCAGCAGCGAGGGACTTTCCTGACCTCTCCGGCGGACGTCGGCTCGTTTGGATTTTTTTGAATGATTTTTCCTGTCGTGAGCGTAAAGGGAAATTCGATCCTGAGCGACGCCTCGCGCCGATTATCATGAAAATTTTCTCCAAAGTCGCTGAAATTTTTAAGTTTTTGGACGTTGGCCGCGGTCGGTTCAACGCTTTCAGGTTGAATGAATGGTCAATTTTCCATTTTCGCATCCTTAAACGAAATCCTCTTTTTTTCAATTGACTTTTTTTACTTTCCAGCCTGGTTTGAAGTCAATCCTTTTTATTATTGTTTTTCTGCGTAGGGGACGGTAAATAATACGCCCCTGGGGATAACAACCCTAACGCGTGCGTCAAAAACAAAATAACCGAACTATAAATTATGCTTGCTGGGTCCTTAATTATGACTTCCTGAAGAAGGGGGATTTGTATAATCCGCAGCGGGAAACACTGTTTCTGATGGCTTCATATCCATCAGCGCACTCTCATAAACGATATACGACATGATTTAAATCATGAATTGAAACATGAACAAAGAGTGCGCGACAATTTAGGTTTTGATTCAGTTCGGGGGTTGAAAAAGATGAGAAAAAAGTTCAGAACGTACAATCCATCGCAAAATACATATACAGGAGCTGGTAAAACAGATAATGAGGGTGCATCGCTGTTATAACTGCTTACTGGTCATAATGGGCAAGTTAATTTTGGAAGAAAAGGACGGTTTATTGAACGAGTGGGATTGTTTGGGGAAATTAATAGTCGCCGGCCTTTATAAATCGGTGTGCGTTAACAAGTAAAAGTCACTTCCCTTAAAAGTGTTACGAAGTTATCTTGTATGATATATAAAAATGTCTTCAAACCTGGTTGAAGCCAGCCTTGAAGTAAGCGGAGTCAATTTAAAATGAATTATGTAAATATTTTCGTCTGCATGTCAGTTGGGGCAAATAGCATGGGGTAGGGAATAAATGAAGGGAAAAGACATTAAGATTTGTCCGGATTCAGTAAATACAAGCGAATTGGATTGCCATTACAAAAATTTTCCTCAGTAAATTGCTTCGGCTACAAAGATGCAGCGGCTTTTTCCTATCTTAAAACGCTGGGCGACGTGAAAAAGCTCGTTATTTCAATCGCAGTTGCAAGACAGCTTCCAAATAAAAAATAACAAAATATTTTCATCTCATGCTATTCTTTCGTGTTAATTCATATCCTGGAATTAAAAAAAGGAAATACCAAACGGTTTGAAAACTTTTCGTTTCGGGTTTTATTTCACGATCAAGATGATTAATGAAGAAACCGAAAGCGACCGATTATCGAGCTTAGTCACAAGTCTCACTGTGGGAAATCTAATAATGGCACAATTCATACAATATTCGGAACGGATGCGAAAAGGCGAAGGCATTAAACGCACAATGAGAAAATCCGGATAAGGATTTTATAATGAAGACATTTTTGTAGTTGCCTTAGAGAAGAAACTAATGTCCCACGCTGTGCGCTGATCATCAGCAGCGTACATTCCCTTTTTCGACCCGTTCACTCACATGCCAGAAAGCTTTGTCCTTTCGAACTTCTTCCGAAATTAACAACGTAGCTTATCGTTCGTGTAACATTAATAACGGACGGGGAAGGACTGAAAAATGTCTAGCCGTTGGAACCTGAATTTTTCTCGCTTGCCGAGAGCGTGATGAACAATGCAAAATCAAAATTGTATTTGTACAAACCGTCGTGTGGAGACGGAATGAGTTACAGAAGTTTGAATATGCCGGAGATATTCTGTTCGCGTGAAAGGTGACCGATATTGATGATCAACTTCGTTTAGTGTACAGCTCAAGAAAGCAATGGGGGAAAAAAAAAAAAAAATTGACACCGTAACCGGAGTTTAATTATTATGGAAGACATAACATTTATGGTTAGAAATTAAAGGAAAAAAAATTTTTAATTTAAAACTTAATCGTGTAGAAGGCTTCGGTATAAACTGGTAAACGATCGAGAGACAAGAACAAGAGATAGCTTATTAAGCTGCCTTCATGTTACCCGATTTTTGATCCACCTTATCAGGATTAGCAAACTTTGGAAGTGCTAATGGAAATTTGAGAATGAATTTTTTCCAGTCTAAGAAGAGTCTGAAAGGCCAAATGTTTTGCGACGGAGACAAGCTTATAAAAATTTATCGCTCGATTCAATGATAAATTTTTGCTCGGTAAAAAAAAAAAAAAAAAAAAAAAAAGGCACCGCAATCCGAAGGAATAAGAGAAATTATCTGTGAAACATGTCCCTTTTCTAACGCGTGAGAAAAGCGGTCGAGTTGTGCCTCAACCTTCGGATGCCTTAAACGAATCTAATTTACAAAGAGCAGATAAGTACAAGATAAAATTTTTAAGAAAGCCTTCTTTTTCCCCCCTTTAATGAAATTAACTTTCGAACTGCTTTTCCGTCAGCAATAAAAATAATTTCCCCAAGTTGTAAGTAGCTCCGTTAAGAAATCTGGTTCTGCGATCTCGTTTTGCCCCGGTGAAGCGAACAACAGCAAAATTCTCCTTTGTCCAAACGCTCCGCGGTCCACTCGTGGACGGCGCCGAAATTTCCCGGACAACGCCAAAGCGATGTTCTCAGTCGTGTTCGCGTCCCGCATTAAAGTTGTTTGAAAGAGTTTTCCCCGCTCTCCGGATCGGACTCCACGTGCCTGGAGGAGGACGCAATTTCCCGGGGCTTTCCCTCTCTTCTGGAGTTGCTCCAAGCGCTCTTATTCGGACGTCATCTCGACGTCTTTAACTCTTCGTTTTATTGCAAGTGTTGGTGATGTTTGGTGTGCCGCAAAAAGTAATGGATCGCAGAAATTGCTCCGCTTTAAATGGACTTTCGAAATGTTGAAGTGACCGATTTCAGCTTTTTGCGTTGCTTGGTGAACGCGTCTGAAACGCATTATTTGACATTCCACGCGAACTTCATAAAATATGCATTTTACCTATTAAACCTACGTTATAAAACGTGAATGTAAGTTCATTAAGTAAGTTCATCAATCATATGCTGAAATTTATATCTACACATCATCTGTAAAAGCAAATTTTAACGTAAACACACATAAAAACTTTTATTTATGACACAAAAAATATCCATTAAGCAAAACAAATTATTACTATATTTCACATTTTTTAGTCGTAAGAAATTTAAATCAATTAGTTAAAGAATGATTAATAATGTAATCTTTTTTTTTTTTTATTAAAAAATGATAATAAAAGCTAAAAAAATGACGGAAGTAGAAAAATTTTATTTAGTCCACAGAGAAAGCTTTCCTCACAGTCTGTATAACCCACAGCGTGAGCTGCGATGGATTCAAGTGTAATATATCGAAAACTTACAAATTATTTTACACAAGTAAAACATTTAATGAATTTGAAGTAAACCATTTTTTGGTTAGCGCATTGGATGGTAATGGCAGGGGGTAGGTGAAATATTCTTCGGATGATGATGCCCAGGGAGGGAAAACAAAGCGAAAAAGAACTGGTTATTTATGTAATTGACGATAACTTAAATAAACGGTTTCCGAAAATGATTAAGAATATAATCAAATATAAAAGTGATGAAATTACATCGTTACGAGAGAATGTACATAAGGAAACGTCGGTCACGTTTAATATGGACGATCGACCAGGTTTCCACAAACGGTGGCAAACATTTTCTTTCCTTATAACTTGGTTTTGAAAAATTGATATTTTTTTCCCGCAGCAACAGAGGACATATTAGCAGAGCCACATTCGGGGGCAGCCGAAGTAAAATTAAGTAACGAATTGACGTTCGGCAAACGGGACGAAGATAAATCATTTGCCTGGACAATGTGGCAAAAGGGCCTCGGTAACTATGGCAACTTCCCGTTTGGAACCTTCGACCTTGAGACGGAGTTTTAAAGTTTTCTTTGTCGCAGCAATTCCCGGCCCGATCCCGCTCTCAGGTCGCCGAAGGACCCGGTGCAACGTCGCGGGCAACGTGCGCGGCCCCGGTCAAAGGCGAGGATTGATTTCGCTCCGCAAAAGTCAGGGAAGACGTCACCGCGAAAATGGCGGAGGTTTCCGGTTCCCCGCGGACGCATCGTTTCGCGTCCCGCTTTCAATGTTCCGCGATATTTCACCGCGGTTTTACCGATTCGAATCGGTTTCGTTCACCTCGCGCGTTTCAATTTAATCCGAAAACGCGTCCTTTAACGAGCACCGGAAAAAAAAAAAAAAAAAACGAAATCCCAGCAATTTTTAACCGGAAGTCGCCAAAAATGCCGGGCCCATCCTGATCCGAGAATCAGCAATAAAATTTTCATCCGTTTTGCCGCGTCTCGAAAATCGCCGCCAATCACTCGAGGGGAGAAAAAAGAATCATTTGCCGGCGACATCCGCGTTCGAGGCGCAAGAGGCAACGCGGTTTTGGATGACTGCCGAGGGGCAAACCTCGATTTCGGGCACTTTTTCTTTGAAACGCACGTCGTACCTGGCGGAGAAACGAGGGTTGACCACCGCCTTCTCTTAACGTTGCCCCGTTGCGGATTGCGAATCAAAAATAAATTTTCGAGCGATGCGAAGCTCGCGTCATGAAGCCCGCCACGCGCCGTTTTGCGATCTTTCCATCGGCGCATCCAGCGTTTGAATTTTGCACGGATATTACCGAAGCCGGTAACGATTAACTGTCAGCGATTTCATTCGGGATTGAATGCATCTCGGAGAGATAAGGAATTCACCAAAATGACATTAAAAAGTAATATCTGTCAAACAATTTTCCTCTTTTTTTTTTTTTTTGTGAATTTTTCCTTTAAAAAGCACGCTGCGACCACATCATTTCCGCAATGCCAATCGAAAACGCACCGGGGAGAAAAACGTTTAAATTTCGCGATGATCCCCGCTAAAGCATAAACGTAAAAGGAAAACTTAAATTCGCTACAGCAACGTCCACAATTTGTTATGTGCTCCAGACGTTTTAAGGGGCGAATCCAAATTCGCATCGGAAAAGCAATTTGTGATGTCAATATAATTTTTATTAAACTCCACATTTACAGCTGAGATTCTCCCTCCATTAGGGGGTTTATAAATGAAGGATCGCCGCACATTTTCTGATGATCCGATCTCGGCTGCGGTTGCCTCTCGGAAAAGGAAAAAGTCAAATTTTCCTCCGCGTCAGCGGAAGTGATTTTTCGCTTATCCATCGTGCCCTCGGCCAAAACTTTTTTCCTTTTACACTTTGGCAATTTCCTTCCTGTTTGAAAATCGCACCGTGAAAAAAAAAAAAAAAAAAAAAAAAAAAAAAAAAGTTTTGCGCGCGACAAACTTCTGACGGCGAATGTGGGACCTTATACAAAGTTTCGGAATAAAAAGGTTAATTTGACCTTTTTTCTTTCGCCCTTTATGGGCTTTTGCTCCCTCGCTCAGGCGTCTTTCAAGCCGGTCCATTTTGAATGGTAACCTTTCGGCTCTGAAATCCGTGCACTTCATTAAAAAAAAAAAGAAATTTTCCCATATTTGCCATATTATAACCCGAGAGCTAAATGTTTTTTGAAGTATTTTAAAAATTATCCAAAATCATTCATATATATATATATATATATATATCAACTCTGTTGTTATCTCTAGAGTAACACTCCAGTGAGTGCGTTTTAAATAATAACTCGCGGCATTCTGTAATCCATCTAAATGAATTGTTGCCACCATCGAAGGATGTTAAACTATTTACACTTAAAAAAAGCAAATTATTTTCGTGTGATACGAAATAAATTTTGTATTTATTATGAATTCAAAAGCAATTCCATCCGAAGGTCGGAAATTCGAATCTAAGCTGAGATTTTAGTGGGTACACACCTACAGTTAAAAAAAAACAGGCGGAAGACGAGCTGAAGGAACAAATATGTATATGAAAATACATAATATATATAACGGATTTTAGCGATGCCGGGACAAAGGTGGAGAAGGGTCACAAATGACAGCCTTTTAATGTTGTGTTCAGTATATCAACGTATTAGATACTTTTAGCTACTTTATACGTCTCTTCGCTCCCGAAAGGGACAAGGGAAGAATGTACGTCAAGTGCAGACAAATCGTGAACGTATTTTACCCTCTTCACCGTTTCGCTCCCTCATAATGAGTACATTTACTGTTTGCTGCCGAACTTGTCTCGGCATCAATCCCGGGGCCACGGGGAAGAGAGGAAAGGAAAGGGTATTTTAAAGCAGTAGGACCGAATCCGAAATCGAAACACTTGCGGTCGAAATGAATTATAAATGAGTATCAAATTCATCCCGGATTATTCCGGGGAAAATAATAAAAAAAGGTGCCGCTGCCCTTTTCCTCTACTGAAGCATTCTCGCGGAAAAGCACTGGGGAGCGACATCAAGAAACCGTTTCAATGGAGACGGAGCATGTACAGGGATTTTCGCTCAAAAATTTGAAAATTTCACTCCCCTTGCGAAACGAATTATTTAAGAAGACGATCGTGAAAGGCTTACAGAATTATGTCAAAACGTCACATTCCGTGACATGGCAGTTGAACGCTTTGTTTGGAGTCGGCGGATTGGCTCGGCGCACCAAAATTCTAACGCATTTTTTTTTTCCCCTTTCGGTTTTTTCAACCGAAAAAAAAGCACGAAAACTTGTTTGGATAATTTACCAAAATTTGACCGGTGTCGCCTGGAAAATATTTCAACTTTCCTCCCGGAAAGCTCTCCCCCCCCCCCCCCCCCCCGAGAGACTTTTTGAAACTTTGAAAAATCAACGCGAAGCGACTGATTTAACTCCGATGCATGCCGCGTTTTCTCCTTCCACGTCGGAAGTTCCTTCCGCGGGAGGGGGGGGGGGGCGCGCGACTTTCGGGGAAATTTAGCCTTTCGCGGAATTCGACGGTTAATTTTATCCGGAAGTGATTTAGAGCCCCGATGCGATTACGCGGTTTCGGAGGCAGCGGCTCCGCGACGAGTTTACGCGGGATAACGAACGGAGCCTCCTGCGGATGAAGATAATGCCCGAGACAGTTTCCCGAGTGACGTTTCGTTATCGTGTCCTGGCAGATCCATTTAAGAGCTTCAGTTGTTGCTCAAACACGTTTCCACTGCGTTTATGATCTTTTCATTTCCTTTCTTTCTGTTTGTCTCCGCAATTTTCCTCTCCTCTCTTCCAGTTCCTCTCCGGTCCGGAGCTTTGTTTCTCCTTCTCCCGTTTCGCGTGCCCGGAGAAAAAAAAGGCCTCTCAATTCGACAGTATTTTATCGGAGGAGAAAACGTCAAAATAAATTATTTTCCTTTCTCTTTGCCCGCCTCATCGTGAATATCGAAAAACCCGGCGGAAGATTTTGAAACTTTGATTTCGATTGCGGATGGCAGGAAGAAAAAGTTTTGCATTTCAAAAGATAAAAAAATTATAGGAAAAGCTGGGAAATTTTTCTTTCATCCCCCCCTTTTTTTTGTGTGTTTTTTACTTGTTCTTCCACGGGACGTCGCCATAACTTTCGTTATTAGATATCATTATGGCCGCAACTGATTAACAAACTTTCCACAGTCTCAAACCAATTTATTATTTTCTCCTCTTAATTTTATTGTGCCTTGCGCCATCGCAAGGGGTCAGAAAGCGAATCTGCAATGAATTGTTTCTCTCGGTATAAATTTGCTTGGTTAAATTTTAAAAGGAGAAAAAAGTTAAACGAAATCTCGTTCGTGCGTCGCCATCTTGTTATCGCTGCGCCTGCGAATCATTCGATTTGCACTTTCCGCCGATCCTCGGGTGCGATGGATCCAAAATGTCTGCGTGCCGCGCAAATGCAGTAACATCCTGCGACGTGCACCGAAGATAATTTCTTTTAAACTTTCCGAAGATCTTCTGGAGAAGAGAAAAAATTTTTCCATTTTAATTTTCCCAAAGGAAGAAGAAAGAGACGGGAACAGAATTAAGGAGATTTCAATTGCGAAGGAAAAAATATTGCTTTTCGGCATGAAAACTCGCTTTCCTCTTGAAAAGAACAATGTACGAGAAGACGGAGTGGCAGAAGAAAAAAAAAATTTTGCAAATAATCAGATTCGTGGCTCTGCAGAGTCGAGGAAACCTGGGATATTTATTTATTGGACACGTGCACGCATTGGATTTGAAAAAAAAAAAAGATGATAACGATAATAATTTGATGATTGCTGACCGCGATACAACAATGCATTTCAATCTCTTCACAAATTTTGACCGATGGCGCCTTCATGATTTGAAATCGGCAAATTCTCCGACATTCACGCTTATAAGTACGGTCCGACGTTTCGTGGCAGGAGTCTCCGTGTCGCACGGCGGCGGAGCCTTCAATATCTAAAATCTAATTCATCCACCGAAATATTTCTTTTGACGCTCCCTCATTCCCGTCACGTCGCAAGCAGCGGAAATCCTTGGGCTTGACGTTCGAGACCCTTTGTTTCATCCCTTCTTCCTGTCACTGTAGGATTTTAGTAAGCTCGGATGGATGCATGCACAAGCAACCTCTTCGGCTCTTCCAAACGCTCGGAATCTTCGGAATTCCCTTCCGTTCCCGGTAGCTTGACTCTCGGGCTCCCTCCCCTGCGGGCTCTCCGCCCTTCAAATTACACCAAAAGGCCCCGCACTGGTTTTACGGCACACGAACGCAACCCCCGATGTAAATTACCGGAAGTCTTTTTTATCCCTTGCTCGGAAAAAAAAAACGGGGGCAGACGCAATCGGTTTCGGTTACGTAAACGAAGGATCGAACGACCGCGGAGAAAATTTCACTTATCCTCTCTCCTTGCAGCGGCGATGACGTTCAGAAATCTCTGGAGCTTCTCGACAAGGTCCTCTCGGAGTTCGACGACATCGAAAACGGAAACTTAACGGGCGAAGAAGCAAGGGAGCCCGCCTCGCAGATCGCATCGGGTGCTTCGGCGGCGTCGGCCGCTGCCGGTCGGAGCGAATCCTCCGAGACGACCGGCAACGTGTCCAGCACCCCGGACGACGACAGCCCGTCACTGGGTCACCAGTCCGAGGACGACGGATACATGAGCATGAACGGAAGAAAGGCCAAGTTCGTCCTCAGCTTCCGGCCGGTACCGGACGAGAGCGGAGCGAAGGAGCTGCCCCCGGTGCCGGACCCGCCACCAGATCCGCCACCAGAGGAAATGGCGGATTATCCGCCCCCGCCGGAGGAGGCGGAGCGGATAATTTCCAATTTGCTTCCCAAGTAAGTTCGTTTTGAACCGTTAAAATTTGAAATTGATCACTCTCGTTTCCTTTGATTTCGGCTTTCATTCGTGCCGATCAAGCACTCTTGAGAAGATCTTTTCATGCGGCGAGCGAAACGAGCTACTCGAGCCCAAAGGGCAAAATGGAAGCGCCGCGTGCTGCTCCCGAATCCCAAAAGCCCGGAAAAGGGACCGGGGTAGGTGATAATACGCGGCCAACCGTCCCGGGAACCTTTTCTGCCTTAATAATTTAACTTCCATTTTCGTGCATCAAAATTCGATTACGACCAAGCGGAATATCAGAGAGCTGCTCTTTTCTCGGCGAACGCCGGCGATAGCCGAAAATGTCAGTCATCTTTTTAAAACCCATTTACATTATTAAAAGTTATGGGACACGAGAAAAGGTTATCAGAACCTTTTATCAACCCTTCCGCTGAGTAAAAGGTTCATAAATCCAGATGTGGAGCGGCGAATTCGGCTCGGCTTCGACTTTTTTTTTTTTTTTTTTTTTTTATTTTAGTTATTTCGATATGTTACGCCAACTTGTTTGCCTTCCGTTATTGAAAACGGCCGAATAACTTTTCAGGGTGTCTCCGGTAAACTCGGAAAAAAAGTGCAGCAACCACGTGAAACGGGGGAAAGGATATTTGACGTCGAAGGCTTTGGCAAACGATTCCGATTCTTTTCAGTTCGACGAAAATACCACAACAGCAACTCAGACTACACTGGTAGGTACCGGAAATGAAAACAACAACAACAAATTTCGAAACGGAAGCATTTTAGCGCAAGCGCATTTAGAGGCGGCAAATAAATCCGAGATGCGATTTGTGCGACCACGACGGGTGCATCACTTTTATAATTGATTCACTCCTCCCATCTGTTGGCCAAACCGAGAACTATTAAGTGCGGGAAATTCGAACGTTTATTTTTTGAAATTTTTACTTTTTCAGCCAAAAACTCGACACCAGCGACCTTACGGTTGGGAAAATGGTTCGGGGCACGTGCCGTTCCACCTGCAGGATCCTCCCCAGCCGACACACAGGTTCAGGAGCCTACCATACGAAGGAATCTATCAAAATTCACGCTGTTCTTCTCCTTGGCTTCACAAGTCAGGTGAATTTTTTTATTATTTATTAATTTTTATTTAATCGTCAGTCCACCCTCTCTTGTCACGTATTTCATTTCTGAAATTCAATTTTGGCGTCAGGTCCGCTGCCACCGAGAACAGTTGCAGGAGCTGCCGATCGACACAGAGAAGTTCGAAGGAGCAGTTCCGGAGATATGGACAGCCCCAGGAGGATAATCAATAACTACCGAGAGGACGATCCGTGTAATTTTTCGGATGATTCTTTGGAAGAATCGCTCCCACCTCCACCGGTATCACCCAAAAGGGGAAGCATTGCTTGGGAAGTACCCCTCGGCTTTGATGTGGAAGATCCTTTGCTGACACCGGGAAGCACGAAAGTGATCGGACGGCGACGCCGCAGATCCACCGAACATTCAAGTACGAAGCACTCTCGGTGTCACATAAACAAAATAATCAACCGTCAGGTGTCATTTATAACATTATAAACAAGGCAAAAGAATTATCGATGACGCGCATTATTCATTGATGGCCAATTATTTGGTGCAGAAAGAATGAAAAAATTGTTTAGCGACTTGTAAATGCAAGCTCAGCTACAAGAAAAAAGAGGCAATCAGTTGTATCCGATTCACATCAATTTTCGCTGATTTTTCTAAAATCTTGACGTTCAGAATTTTTTTTATCTAATATTTTATTTCATAAAAATCTTTTTTCAGGCAACAGCTCAATTCATCGATTGAAAGAAGTCGAAGATTGGCCGGAGCCGCCCCCGAGCGACGAACCGATATCTCCTTTCAGCGATTGCATATACGATTCCAACGATCCGGACGATCACGGTTTACCGAGCATGCTGCCGCTGGACCTGACTTTCAACGGAACCTACATCATTCGAAAAGGAAGAAAAAACGAGAGGAGCCCGGTCAAGAAAAATTCTTCTTTCGAAATGATCAACGCGAAACCTCCTCCGGTAAAGTACGAGAAACAACACAGCCTCGACGCTCCGAAGACGAAACCGGCCCAAGATCTAAAGAGAGCGAGCTCTACCTTCGACAATATCAAGCTGTTGCTTAAAGACGGCTGCATCGAGGGGATAAATGATGCTCCTCCAGATTTTCCGCCTCCGAATCCGCCAAACCTTGTACGCGTCGTATCTTTGCCGACGCTTCCGACCGAAGAAAGCGAATACCGAGATGCCTCGTCCGACTTGCACCACAGAAATTCAAAATGCGACCGATACTCCAAGCTCAACGAGTTGGGAGTCACACTGGAGGAAGCCGAAGACGAGCTCAGCAGTCTCGACAATCCCAGTTTGAACGCCGGTATAACGTCATATCAGAGCGAGAAGATGAAAACAGTTGGACATCAGTGCAACGGACTTGGCGAGGACAAAAATCTTCAGACGGAAAACCTTCAGGGTGTGAAAAAGTGCAATGAAGTCGAGACGCAGACTGATCTAAGTGATATGGAGTGTCAGAACGAACTGGAATTCGTCGGAAAGCAAATACAGGAGATTTCGAGGACGAAATCCGAACTGGACGAGGTTGAGAAGAAAATCCAGGAGATAGTTAAAATCAAAACTGTCATCGAACGCCAGGCGAGGGAGGACGAATTTTGCGATCCCTGGGTTAAGGCGTCCGATCTCGAAGAATCCAGGGTGGTGTCCGTGGCGGAGAGCAAGCCTCCGGACGAATTCCGAGTGAACGTTGAGGTGCTGCAGCACGAATTCGGTCCGCTGCCTCCGTCTCCCGTTAATGAGGATGACGACGAATACTCCGAGATATTCCATCCGAGTCCTGCTCAGACTCCCAGGGGAAAAGCAGATACGCTTCCGGAGCCCTTCTATCGATGCCACGAACCTCCCGGGAGCGATCCCAGCGGCAATTACCTTAACAGGCCTCCCGAGCCCCCTCCGCACAGGGCATCCGACCCCATAAGCAACAGTCTGAAAACGCGGTCCATGGACGCCGGATTTAACAGAGGACCAAGAGCTTTTTGCAATGGAACCAGAAGAGAGGTACGAACCGTTCACAATACTCAATACCGTCAAACGTAAACAATGGGAAATCGCTTTCGAACAACATTCGCCATTGAGATCAATCAACTTCGACAGATTTGGTTTACAGAAATTGAAATAATGTTCTTCGTAAGGCATTATCTGAGACTGCCGAGAATTATTTACAGACTTATCTGCTTCGAGTTATTAAGATGGCGAAAGTAATTTTACTATTTAATGCAAAATGCAATTGCCTTCAAGTTTATGACTGAAAAATTTTCTTTTTCCGTCTTCTACATCCCTGAACTTTCATTGTCATATTTACCGTTTTATCAGATTAAACTTTTCATTCAGCATAAGTATTAATATTAAATGTTACCGAATTCAAAAGCTTAATCTCTTTTGAAAAAAATTAACGGTTAACAATTATTTATTTGTGGGGGCAATTTTACGTTAAATTAATTAACAGCATCAGATTCATAAGGCTGGTGAACTCGCATTTTAAGATGGGGTCTTTAGTCAACTTTAAGTCTGTTTCCGCCCCTACATCGAGATAGCTGATCCAGCAAATGCTAAACAGATTAAGTAAGCATCCTTGCAATCGTTTTCGCATCAGCACGGTTGGATTTTCGCAGTATTTACAGTTAGCTTTCGGTCTGCAGGATTTAAAAATACCCTAGGACGATTTATCCGCTGAAAATGGAAATGTTTTCTTTTCAGAGCGGTCCCGAAAGAAGAACGCTTCCGTCGGAATTCCCGGGTGCAGTTTCGAGACGACGCACATTCCAAAAACGTTCCTCAACTTCGCCCCAGGAAAGCATGCAAACTTCCTGTTCTCTTCCGGAGACTCCCATATTCACGAGAGGCTGCGACATCCCGCGGACTCCCCACAGACGGGCTCCGGACTCTCTCAGACCCGGGGGCTTGCAAAACAGCACGTATCGACGCAACGGAACTGCCGCAAGCACCGGAACCGGAGTCAGCCTTTCCGGAGGTCTCAACCAGGCGATGGTCGGCGCCGAGCTACTTCGGATGGCGGGCGGTCCCGGACGGGGTTGGTACCCCCGACATCGTCAGCAGCGCCCGGCCTCGATCGAACATCTGGATCGCCTGACACATTCGGGGAGCAGCCCGGGAAACGGCGGACCCGGTCCGTGGGACATTGGAAACTCCAGGAAACCGATGACGCTTCCGCCTAACATCACTCCAAAGTTTTTCCATCGGTCTCCGAGAGAGGCTCTCAGGCGGGTAACTAGTCTATTAATTCGGGGCAAGGGTGAGTTGAGTTTTTCCTTTAATTAATTTTACAACTCAATAGTATTTTGACGAACGGTTAATAAATTTTATAGTCAAAATAATCTTATTAAATAATCAAATTCAATACATGAATCAGCAGTAATACACCTTGCTCTGACAGCTTTAGAAACTTCATTCGCCGCAGATAGATGGGAGTAAGAGTTTCAGTGAGCTTGATATTTTAATTGAATGGGCCTTCTGCGCATGTGATGGGTCCCGGCCATTTATCAAAAGCGAATTCATTATAAGAAAACCGTGAAAGGGCAGTTTAGCGACACGTTATAAAATTGCCAAACCGGAAATTATAACATATTCAAAAAGCTGCCAGTTCACTCGTTTCTTTGAACGTTCGCAACAATAAATTCTCTTGATTCATTCACCAAACCCACTATGCAAACCGAAGGGTTCCCTTTTATATGAATAACTTACTTTTCTTCACGTGAAAGATTCATTTCCAGATTCAACATTTTAACTGAGGTTAACATAACTGTAGTTATTTCCAGGTTTAACATAACTGAGGTTTAACACTCAGTCCATTGCGTTAAATTATGAAAAATTAAATGAAAATAATCTCTTATATATTTGATTTCGGGCTTCAAAACAGTTCTTTCGTTTGAAATTTTATCTGCCCAGCTGGTGATGAGTCAGATTATCATTTACTTGGTTTGAAAAGCAAAGTAGAAAGTAAAAAAACGCTAGACAAGCTAGGCAAACAGAGCAGCAGGCATAATTTTATGTACACACGCACATATATATATATTATTTGTTTCATTGTTGAAGTAACAAAAGGATATTGTTTTAGAGATACAATGTAGAAAGATCGTATAATTTTTTAGCTCAAGTATTTGTTCCGAGCAAGTTTTGCATGCCCAAGTATTGTCCTCAATATCGAATCGTATTATTTATAAATTCATGATCTAAATGTATTTTAAATCCAAAACTCTCATCTGTAAACCAAATTTAAGGGTAATTTAATAAATGGCAAAAAATACCCTAAGACGACGAGCGTAAATTTTTCTAACAATCTGAGATTTCGAATTATTCAAAAGAGCCGAGAAATATTTGTCATCATTTTATAAAGTTGTCGTCATTTTGCAAAATGTAAAAATATTGTTAGAGTCCGAGCACTTAAGCCGAAAAAGGAAACGGAAGAGTTTATACCATTTGTAATGACGACAACTCCCTTAAAAATTTACTCATTTCTTCGCCCAAATTGGTATCTTAATTGAATCATGTAGCTATAAATCTACAAGTCGATTGCTTGCATTCACAATATCGTATTTTTGTAAATATTTCGGATTAAATGCGAATTCGCAACTTGTATTACAATCAAATTCTGCAATTTTGTATTTTAAAATTTCAGTTTCTTCCAACCAAATGACTAACGCCCATCTTTTATGACTAATCCGAATTCCTATTGCTGAAATCTTTTCTTGGTTTATCTCCGTTGCTGACTCATTTAACTGACCGTGCAACATCATTTTGTCATCCTGTGCAAATTGCGTTACGTTGGAGAATCGCAGAAAAAAATATTTTCAAAATGTATCATTAATACCAAATAATATATTACAATATTAATATATATATATATATATATATATATATAAATTAGTATAAAAAGCGACAATATGGGTGGAACTATTTTAACGATGTGAGATTTCGGATTATTTAAAGAAACAAAGAAATGTAACTCATTATTGAGATTCCGAACATAAGTTATTGACATTTATTGTAAATTAGAAAAAGATCTAAATTAACATGTATCGGGGCATTCACTTTCAACGTCGCGAATACGCCCTTTTGGCACGTCTTCAGCATTTTAACGTTGAAACATTTTAATGAACGTTAAATCGGAATTCCTCCGTAAAAAGCATTTTCCATCGGGATTATATATAACCTCTGCATATGACATTAAGTCATGTCAGTTATATTGGCGGAACATTTTGAACGAACAGCTTCAGTGCACCGCATTCGAACTGAGCAGCGTCCTTACGGTGTGAAATGGGCATAATATGCGCTTATGTACAACCATAAAAATTTCCAATACGCATATGAATTACTATAACGATTCACAAAAACAGGTCATTTTAAATAAACCATGGTAAAATGTATTGCATACGAACAAGGTTAGAAAAAATAACTGTTACAAGGCTATTACTGTTCCACTTTGCTATACAAGTGAATCCGAAAACTTGAAAAAAAAAAAAAAAATTTCAAGTTCCACATTTTGCAGCACTTGAAAGAATTTCCTAATGCGAAAATGAGGCGATAAAAATTAAAATTATAAGTAGAAAGAGCTATGTTGTATCTTACAAAACTATATACGGAATGATATTTCATACGTAGTTACTTAAGAGGTAGGATTATTGGAATGAGTGTTGACACTAATGTTATTTTTCCGTTATTGGAGGCACATATTGAAACTAGATTTGAAGAGATAATCGATAAGATTATGTATATATAAAGATTGGGGGAAATTCATGGCAAAAAAAAGAAAAATGTCAGGAATTTTTCATAGCTTCTGCATGGGAGAAGATGAAAATCGAAATAGCGAAGGCGTTTCAAAAATAGTTTTCCTCATTTCGAAAAATGTTTAATGATGTCAGTGGCTGAGTGGATTTTAAGAGGGCCCACAGCGCCGCTCATAATATTTAGGGCATCAGAAAATAAAATTTTGCTCTACTTTTCTATTCCAAACGGAACTTAATGCTTTTTTATGCTCTCTTAAATCCGCAGAAATATTCGTTCTGCATAAAAATAGTACTTAAGATTTGCACGACCGAAAATGAACGATTGATAATGCGAGTAACTCGGTTGCTTCAAGATGTATTTAAGACCTTCCTGAAATTGTTACTCTTAGTTAACAGGTTTGTGCATTTAATAACGTACGATATATTCTCTATTGTTATACATATTGCAAATATTTCGGTTAAATAGAGAATTGTAAAATCTTAGAATTTACATGTTAAATTAAATATTAGACAAATTGCTTCTTGAATTGTGCGGCGGAAGAAGATTAAAAACTAGAGACCGCCTCACTTTTGAAATTGCAATTCAAATTCACTAACTTCATCCGAATCGGAATAATTGATGTGTAACTCTAATTATGGGTCTTGCCATTTTAAATTACTTTAAATGGGCATAAAATTTCTTATTTAACATCGATTCCAACAGCATTAAATGGGAATTGTGAAAGATTGTCAACATCGACAAAAAAAAAAAATTAAGACTGAATGCAAATTTTTAAAAGGACTTCGCGATAAT
Organism: Ricinus marginatus; assembly: GCA_028565995.1. Lineage (NCBI taxonomy): Eukaryota > Metazoa > Arthropoda > Insecta > Psocodea > Ricinidae > Ricinus > Ricinus marginatus. Next base: position 5,273 of record JAOWBB010006485.1, on the reverse strand, counting down.
GTCCTCACACCTAAAGGCAAAGGTATACGAGAAATTTGGACCTCCCAAAACCGACTTGAAAATTAAAGGTAAAATAAAAGGAATTCTTATCTTTTGAATCACAAATCCGAAGTCCATGAATGGAATAATCAGAAGCAAATGAAGGATCGGCCGCGGAATATTAAGAACCTAATATGATGATGATGACGATGATGGTGGTGGTGGTGGTGATTGCAAATGTTAAAAATATCGGCTATGACTTCATCCCGTAATGCGTCATAAACAGTGACGTCATCCGTGTCAAGAAATCAAACGTTTCGCGTAGCCGAACGACCAGTTTTGTAGAATTGAGGAGGCAGCGTTTCAATAAGAGAAACGAATTATTTCTTTTGCTTTTTCCTTTTTAAAGATAATTGAATGGAGCAATTTAATGAAGAAAAAAAAAAAGTAATGGTTTCGTCCATCGACGCACATACATTTGGAAATGCGGATTATTAACGTTTTGAGAAGGAAAGGGGGAGGATTTTAAAAATAAAAAATACGCCAAGCAACTTCAGGTCGTGATGGCGGACGATTTCAAAACGTTAGCCGTACCTGCATCATACAAAATTTTCATTTACAAACAGATCATCTCATTTATTTTTTCCTGCGTTTCGTAGTGTAAATAATACAAGAGTGCATGATTGATGATGCCCGCGGCATGGGGAGGGAGGACATGAAAAACAACTCGCGGTGACAATTTTAAACTTTGATAACTTTCCACCGTTGGAATTCTTCCCGTGTTGCCAGGACCGTAGCTTCATGCGACATTGCTTCAATGCAAATTTTCCGATCGTTTTGTTTCAGGTTCGAGTACGAGGGAAACCAAGAAGGACGTTCTGCCACCGCCCTCCACGAACCGCTTCGGTAAGTTTGCAAGTCTCGAAAAGATTTTCCTTTTGACTGCTTTCGGCGCGAGCAAAGATGAAAAAAGCTAAATTTAAAAAAAAGAAAAAAAATCGATCGAGAGAGAAGTTGCGCCTTGAACGACCATTTCAGATGTATATCGGCCATTGTAACCGGGGGATAATTAATTCTTCCATAATTGGATATCGTTCGAGGTGAGAAACTTCATGACTTACAGGAAAATCTCGCCGAATAAGTTGACCACCTTCATCTCGCTTTTCCTTCTTTCCGACCTAAAAATGGCGGACGCGGATTCATGCCAGTCTCGAAACGCCACAGACCCCGCCGCGGCCTTCCGAATTCGCACCGCTTTCCCATCAACGCAAGGTGCGATTTCGCTCACGGCGAGAAGCATCTGTCAATATTTGGAAAAAAAAAAAAAAGGCTTGTCGCGGAGGGTTCGCTGCGTTTATCAACGTGCGAACGCGTTGCGGTTTAACCTTCCTTCGAATGCGGGAAAGAAAAACTTTACGAGTAAACAACGCAAATGGAAAATGTCTAAACCACGGATTAGGATCTCGCACGTACGCTTTTCGGTTAGGATTCAGAATGAGCAGAGCTCGGCACTCGGATTACGGTCGCACGCATCCGAAAATGGTCGAAAAAAACAGGGCGAAATGCCCCAGAGGGAAGGCATCGCGTCCAGCGGCGTGAAACAGGATCCGCGGGCCGTTTTTTGCATGCGCATTAACTTATTTTAACCGGCGAAGCAAATTTCGGTTTGCCAGATCGACGAGAAAGGCAGGAGTGCGGCTTGGGGGAGAGGCAAGCACTCGGCATCCGAAGGTGTTGGCCGGTTCCCCGATTTCTTTTTCCTTTCCTCCATTTCGACCACCGATTTTTCCCGTTCACGAATAACGGCTTTTCGTTTTTACGCAGCCGAAGTGTCATATTCGAAAACCGCTGACTGCCGTTGATAAGGGAAACCATTCATCGGACTTCCTTCCTCTCCCGATAAAACTATCTTTTCACTTTTTTCAAATCGGACAAGTCCGCGTTTCGAGGAAATTCTAATCCGGGTTTTTTTTTTTTTTTTTTTTTTACTCCTTCAACCCGCAAGCGGAAGGTAATTTTCGACGAAGAGACTCGAGATTCTCGGGAATTTTTTTTTTCTTTTTTTCTCTGTTCGCGTTTCGTAACCGTGGCAACCGCCGCTTCTTCGTGGAAGAAACCCCGCCCGTCTCGCTTCCCCCACTCCCGCATCTCCGGAGGAAGTTTAATTCCTCGATTTTCTTCTCTCCTCCAGGAAGCACGTCGGAGCAGTCGAGGCAAAAAAAGGGATTTTTCAAAAATTTCTGGAAGAGGTCGAGGCATTACTCGCTGGATCATCAGTGACAATACAGACGGTCGAGCAGTGCCAGCTGCCTGTGCTGCGCTCCGAGCGTTTACCCGGAGGACACCTTCGAGTCGGAATTTTGAACGCGAATCTTTCGCTGTCGAAAGAAAAATCGAACGCGGCCGCTGAAACTGCTCAAAAACAAAAAAAGATCGATGGACGTGACGCATCGATGTTTTTTCTTCTTTGCCTTTTCTCTTTTACGCGAGCAAAAGTTAACTCAGATAAAAATGGGTTATTTTATATACAAAAATTCACCGAAGCCATTCTTTTTGTACGTGTACTTTAAAAAAAAAAAAAAAAAAAAAAAACGTGCATTAAATTCAATTAATTTATTTCAAGTTGAAAGGTGAAGAAAAAAAAAAGAAACGTCGCACCAAGGCTGCAAGTTAACCGGACAAAACCCCTGACATTTAGTGACATTTCAATCGCGTCGTTTACCGCAGTTTTTTTCTCTAATTGGATCCGCTGCACCAAATTTCGAATTAATTCCCTGGAGCCATGCATTAAAATTAAAAAAAAAAAATTTTTTTTTAACCGTCCAACCCCGAAATAATTGAATATCAAGATTAAGACTTAAAAGTTTAGAGTTTACCAATGATGATGGAAAAGTGCAGATACGATGCAGATACTTTTTTTTTTTCCTTCTCGAAACTTAGAAAATTTGATTTTTTTTTGTCTGTTAATAAACTTTACAATGTATATATAGATTTTTAGATTGTAATTCATGCGTGTTTTTTTTTTCGTTTGGTATGGTTGCAACGCTGAAAGCGAATCTCTCTCGTCCCGCCGCCCCCTTCTGCCGGTTTTCGGAAGACGTGAAGAAATTTTTCTGCGTTTGAACTTCGGCGTGCCCCGAAGGTTTTTCGAAAATATTTTTTAGGAAGGGCGTAGCTTGATACGTATTAGGCTCAAAAAAATCGTGTACAGAAGCTTTTGCTATTATATTATTGTGAACAGATGTACAGATCCAAATCTAAGACGAATAAAAATCATTTTGAAAAAAAAAATGAAGAATAATTTGAAGTTATTAAATCCTTTTTTGAAAAAGCTCTCCCGAAAGCGATTACAATAATCATGCGAAATGCGGGAAATTGAACTGACTCCCGAAACCAAGAAATTCGCTCGAGAAATTCCTGAAGCATCGGAGGAGCGAGCGAAATGGAAGAGGATTTCTATGCTGCAAACGTCAGCGACCGCGATTTCGGTTTGTAAAATTATCTCGCGGTCGGCTTTTGATTTTGGTTGCAACGTCAACACGTCTTTCTTTCGCCATCGTTCAAATTAAAATAACCACGGTCGGGATGTAGCAGTTCGGATCATATTGAAAGAGATTTTGATTCAGGCAACGGGTTGAGTTTTAAAAAAATGGCGAACCGACGTTGTGAAAATTTTCTCTTGATTTTCCGATCTTGCTTGAGGATCGGCGGATTCACTTACCTTGTTAAAAAGCGGCTTGCAACATTTTTTTCACGCGAGCGAATTTTTGGACAGTAAGAAATTATGAAAATTAACCTATCGAATTAAAATTTTCTCAATGCGATCCTTTTGCTCATCCCATTTACTGGAGCGTTGTACGTAAACAAATTCACAGTGTTGTCAACATTGTTTCACCCTCCGTCGTATTTCCCCGAGCGGTGATAAACCGGAAATTACGTCTGCAACGTAAAATCCGGGGACAACTCATTTTTTATTGGAAATTTTGTTTTGCTTTTTTCCTTTATTTTTGCATAAAAATTTGGAATAGCACTGTTATTGTGCCGTTAAGCTGACTTTCGGAATTATATGGACACATTCCAAAAACAAACATCCCAAAAACTTATCCACTGTTCCTCAATCCCGTAAATCTCGGACAACGGATCAGGCGGATACCAAAATTTCCATTTTTCTTGTTAACTTTACTTTTTTGAACATTTTTATCCCAATTTTATGCTACGTATTGTTTTTATCACTTCTTTACGCAAATGCGATAATTCTGCAAGCTCTAAATATTTGCACTATCAATAAAAAAAATTCATTACTATATCAAATTAAATACTTAATTCAAGAAAAAGTTTAACATTTTCCTCGTCCACAAAATCTAAAAAATTGAAAATGCTCTTGCTTTAACTTACGTAAAACCCTAGTCTTACGTAAAATTAGTGAATGTTTTCAATTAATAAAAATCCATGTTTTGTGATATAGAAAAATTGAAGATATTCTTATATCTCACGTTCGTTGAAGGGAAAAATGCATTTACATGCATGCAAATTCTATCCTTACATTAAATTCTTTTTTTATTCCTAATTACGTTTGGATGCATATAAAAATATAACTATCTCATAATAGCGAGACTACTTAATAAAAAAGATAAACTGGAGCTTACTCCCTTACAAGATTTACAATTCTTGTTACAATTTTTTGCTTACTCCTAACTTTAATAATAGGGAAAAGGTTTTTCAAGTCAAATAGCATTAATTTCTTACATTTTCTTTTTCATTTAATTGGGGGGTCAGAAGGATAAGCATTACACTTTTCAAACGATTAAAAAATTTAAAGAAAAAATTATTAAAATTAAAATACATTGCAATAAAAGTTTTTTTTAAATTAAAAAATGAAAAACTTTTTGCGGTTTTATACCATCATTACAAGACAAGAAGCAAATAATAATAATAAAAACAGTTGGCACAATAATACTCTTCACTTCTTCACAATAATGCAACCGTGAATTTATGTATGCGTGTATATATATATATTTTCAATTACAATAAGCTTTAAATTTTGAATATTGCTCTTAGCCGAATTGTAAAATAACATTTATAATTTTTTTTCAGATTTAATTATAATCTTAATCTATTTATCAAAATTTCATCCATTTTCAAGATTTAAAAATTTTTCCGAAAAAAATAAATAAATAAATAAAAGAAAAATTGAAAATGACCCCACAAAAAAAACCATTCAAGTCACCCCCAAAATATATTCCACAGCTGTTTCTTTATTTTTATACAATTTAGAGATTCATTTAATATCAAAG
>JAOWBB010006484.1:0-25225 GCA_028565995.1 Ricinus marginatus | reverse complement strand
AATTTAATAAATAATATTTTATATTTTTTTTATAAGAAATAGAATGTATAGAAAGATATATTAACATTTTATCAAGATATAAGATAATAGATTCATCTGATTTTTATACACTAAGAAACAAAACTAATCTTTTATAGTTTTCAAACTTTAATTTCAATGTTGTATTGTATTAACAGTTCATATGTAAAAATAAATTAAAGCTACATAAAATTCGGAAATTTCATTTTTACTGCAATATAAAAAAACATGAACATGGAAAAATTTTATTACATAATTATTGTCTTCTATTCAACTATTTATTTACGGTTTGCAACTATTTTATTGAACAAAATACATATTGCACAGCATAATTAAATTACACAGTTTGTTTTGACGTAAAAAAATATTTTTAAATTATTAAAATTCCTTAAATTTGTTATTGTTTGTGCTTATTGTTTTAAAAACTTTTTTCGTGCGCTTAAAAAATTTTTCTATAAAAAAATTTTTGTTTTTCACTTATAATAACTGTTAATGGTCTCTAAAACTAATTAATTTGAAGAACTTAAATATGAACGTAGGAAGATAAATTTGTAAAAAGTGTTAGCATTATTTTCATAACCAAATCATAACAATTCAAGACAAATTTCGAATATGTAACAGACATGTTGATTAATTATGAAAAATTTAAGAGTAATAATATTGTTTTTGGTAATCGGAATATTTACAGTTATTTATCAAGGTAAATGACTGAAAAATTATCGTTCTTAAATGAAGACACTCAGCTGTAAATTTAAATCTGCGTAGGATAAAATAAAATACACGTTTTTAGAGATAGCAACTTTTAAGATTTATAAATGAGGGTAAAAATGAATATTGCAAAAAAGTAAATTTAATTAGAAGTTTTAAAAGAATTAAAATTTTCCAAAATCATCATTAATCCTAGAAATTTGTCGGAAACTTATTTTTTAGATCTCGTTAAAGGGACTATTCAATCAGAAATAAAATGGGATTTTTCTTGTAAGAGAATTTGGAAAAATATTTAAGTGAATAAAGACTACTTCTATTTCATTAAGACAAGGACCAAGTATTTTTAAAAAAATCTAAAGTCACTCTAAATAAATTTAATTTTTTATAAAAATTTTTAAACTTTAGCTTTTATAAGCAAAATTAAAATGATTTGGTTTTGTAAAAAAAGTTTTTTAAATACTATTCCAAATAACGTGAAATAATATAAGCAAGTTACCTGCATAAAAACATGGATAAAAATATATGAACTTTTTAACTACATCATAAACCTGTTACTAAAAAAATTCGCAATTTATTTTCATTAAAAAAAATATTTCAAATAAGAAAATGCGAATTAAATTAATTAACAAATTAACGACTAAATTCAAACTCTTAGTCATGCATAAAGGAAAAGTGTTTTATATGATTATTAAAATTTTTTTACGAACAAATTATTTATATAATTACAGATAGTCAAATTAACAACGTAAAGGACGTCAAATATAATTGCGATCCAACTAAAATCGATTTAAATTCTAAAAAGACGTGCCAATCAAATAGGATACTAGAAAATATTTGGTGTGCATCTAAAACAAATATTTATCCGAAAACAGCGGTAAAAAATAATGACAGACCTGTTACATTGAAATGCTCATCTTATCACAAAAATCCGGAAAACTGGTTCATCAAAACCTCTCAAATTCCTAAAATGTCTCCAGAAGAATTTGTTTCAAGAGAAAAGTATGGAACCAATAAGTTAACAGAGGAAAAAAGCAAACATAACTGTCAAACTAAAATTGTACCGGACTTGAAGTACTTAGAGAAACTAAAATACCAAGAAAAAACCTTTACTAATCTTCGAAATTCAAAAAAAAAAGATTTTCATTTAATCCAAGAATGTAAAAAATGGAACTTGTTTGGCAATAAAGATGGTTTAATTTTAAAATGTAGCAAATGTAAACCAGCTCCTGAGTTTTGTGAAAAATCCATATTACTAACAAAACAAAACATTAATTTGATACTTCATGTTAAATTTCTACAAATTAATGAACCTGAAATGTACAAAAAGTTAGATATTAAATCCTTACTATTTTAAATATTATTTTTTTTAAAAATAATAACGCTTTAGAAAAAGCAAAAGGAATATTAAGACTTCACATCTTCCTTAAACTTTTATGTAAAATAATTTTTTTGAAATCTAAATTATTTTAAGTACATCATAAATATAACTTTTTTCGGATTAAAATAAATTTCTTAAGATAAAAAAATATTTGTTTTCACTTTACTTCATTAATGTTAATATATTTTCTCTAAAAAAAGATAGGTTAGTTATGATAGGATAGAAAAAAAATTCCTATTAATACCAAATATTTATTTATTTTTATTTTCATTCATCATTCAGAATATTGATCTGAATCATCTTCAAAACAATCCTCTTGCATAGATGATTTCAGTACTTTTTTTCTAACCTCGGAAATACTTTCAAGAAAATTAGAATTGTTTCTGTAATAAGAAATATTTTCTTCACTTGTACTATTTTCAAACAATAAAGTTTCTAATTTGCTGTTATTTAAATTAGAACTAAATTTTGCCGATTTACTTAATGCTAAATTATTATTAGTTGTCTCTTGGTAATTTCCAAGTTTACAATCAACTTCACTATTTAATGAATTTATTGATCTCTGATCACATTTATTCATTAACACTTTTTCTTGTCTTATTTCCCAATCTTTAGCCTTTTGTAAAATTTTTGTTTTTAACTCCTCTAACACTAATTTAGAATATTCTCTCTCTGCTTTTCTCTTTAAATGATCTTCAAAATCATAATCATCAATTAAAACATTATGTTCACCTTCATAACTTAAATCTGCTTCAAATATTTCATCCTTTATAGATTCCTCTTCTGCCATTAAATTTATTTTTGAATTATTCTCATCAATTTGAATTTCCTCAGAAATGCCTTGGCAATTACATCTAACTTCATTGTTTCTTATTTTAAGAGAAAGTTTTTTCAACAATATCAAACTCTCGTTTAAATTTTGTATACAAGTCTCAAGTTCATTTTGTAGGACTCTCAGCTCATTTTCAGTTTCTTCAGGACAATTTTTGTTTAAAAAATTCAGTTCAATAGTTCGAGATCTAATAAGTAAATTTTGAAATGCATTTGACAAATCATGAACATTTGTTACAAATTCATTTGCATACTGAGTATTAAGATCTAATAATCCTTTCTTGGGGAGATTCAAATTAAATCCATTATCTGAATTATAAATTCCTCTCAAAAAAATAAATTTAAATTTTTTGTTAAATTCAATTTCTAGCCTTTTTAAATGGAATGAAGTTTCTTTAATAATTTTGCTTCTTTCAAGACATTTTTCTTTTCCTGATATTTGTAAATTAGGTAATAAAGTTAATGCAAGTCTTTGTAAAAACTCTGACTGTATCAATAAATAAATCTGATACAATTTATCTACATCTGTGCATTCTAATAAATTTTTCTCATACTTGTTATATAAATAATGTTCTGCATCTTCTACATAATCATAAAATGGTATTTTATTTACCAGTTTTTTTGTACCCTTTATTAAAATTGTTATTATCTCATTTTCTGCTGCTGCAAATTCCCTTTTAAACTTAAAATAACAACTAAATCTGTGGTTGATACCATTTGAATAATTTATGTCATAGTGAAAATTAGACTTCAATAAGTTATCATTATCTTTAACAAATTTCAAGGATTTTCTCAGAAGGTTATAATTTGCTTGAAGAATATCTATCAAATTTTTCATCTGCCTCTGATTGAAATGCTTTCTCCATAAATAATCAGCAGCATTATAAGAAAAATATATAGATATCATTAAAAAAACATAATATCCAATAAACCAATATAAAAATAATCCAAGAACCATTACAGTAAAACCTGAAATACTTTCAAAAATACTTCTTAGCATACCAACTTTAACCACTTTAGAATTTGAAATAAATCTTTCAATGTTATTAACATTTTCTTCGAACAGCATGCGAGATGATAGCAGTTGTTCTAACTGTTCAACAACGTCTTTGTCTATACACTCAATTTTACTTTTGGCATTACCCTTAGTTGTATCAGAAACTGGCAAAGTACGAAGCCTCTGCTTTGCAACATTCTTTTCTCTTTCGCAATCATAAAGCTTTAAACTTTCCAAATAAAATCCCAAATCACTACTTTCAGGAACAACCTCTTCATCTTCCATAATAGAATTTTATTAAGATCAATATATATTTATTAAAATAATCAACTTATCACATCTCTATACAATCCAAATATCGGCAGTTTGACTTGACGAAATTGATTTCGGAGCCCTATGTAAACTTCCATGATTGATATTGCGTATTCGATGTATCATAATAATAACTAAGGCGATTTTCAAAGGCGTCAATATTAATCATTTAAGTGGAGCATAATATCTGTACTTGTAAGTTTAGTCTATCTTAGTTTTCGAACTTTTTAAGTTCTTGTAGTTGTAACTCATAAATATTTGTTTTTGCTATTGCTTTAGATTAAACTGTTACAGTGGAGCCTATCGGATACAATTGATGAGATTCTTCCAAATTAACCATTACAAACACTGAAAAAATTATTTATACCAGAACTAACTTTATTTATTGAGAACAATAATAGCTTATTACAATGTAGAACTTAAATTATAATGCATGAAATATAAATTAATTTACATTGAATTTTTCCTCTCGATTTGCGCTCCTGTTTTACATTGTTGTCAAATTAGTGAGAATTTTAAATAGGCCCTGATTAAAGGCTCGGACGCTACTTTCGTTAGAAACTAAAACTGAAAAGAATTTTATTAAGAGTTGTGACTTTTCTTGATCGTCAATTAAGTTGTTTTGTCTTCAAATCAAATATTGCATATAATTATTAAATAAAATATAGTAAGAATATTTTTTCTTTTTAATTCTAATCTATTAACTTTTATGAATTCAGTGCCTTTAATTTAAATAAAGTATCTCTACATAACCAATAAGTATCTATAAGAAATGTAGCATAATGTGTTGTTAAACAGTATCACTTTAAGAATTAATTATATTTCGTTTAAACAGTCAAAATTAATTGTGTAAAAAATAATAAAATAGTAAAAATAAATAAAAAATAGTAAAAATATTTATTCTGATGTCTTGATTGACTTTACTATTGAACGTGCTCGTAAAAACATTAAATAAATTAAAACAGCATGTAAATTTTGAGTATGTAAATTATCAGTACAACAATTATAATTAATAGTTAATAAAACTAAAGCACTGGAAAAGATGAATAAATTTTTCTTATATAGTTTGTCAAAAATACGTACAAATAAACCGGTTTAATTCATATAGTTAATTAGATATTATTACACATTACAATATTTAGCTAACTTTATTTTTTGTATTTAATTATTTGTTCATCCATCGGACTAGATCTTAATCATTATGGAAGATCAGCCAAAATCAAGTGGTCGAGGGAAGATTTTGCAATTGCTGAAAGAGCAACAACAAGTTAAGCATGAAAAGTGTGAAAAACCTGGTGAGTCACTGTATGCTTAAAATAAAAAATATATTTCTTGTACCAGTTTGTTAAGTAATAATTTAAACGCCAGTTAATTATAATATGGTAAATGTATTCAATTAATTCAAATAACTATTTTGAAATTTGTTGCATGTCTAATTTTAAAAGGTATATCAAATGTTGGGTCTGGGAGAGGGACTTTCTTAGCCAAGATTCGAAGCCAGGCAATAAAAAATCCTAAAACATGCTTGAGATCATCTTCCTTAGATGAATGTTCTACTTCTAGGTAAAGCTTTAAAATTAATAATCCTTAATTTTTAATTATTATTTATTTAAATGAAAAGATAGGTTTTTGCTAATTTAAAAAAATGTTGAATATTTTAAGTCAAATTAGTTAAAAACATTTGCAAAATCAGCTTCAATGTTTAAGACTTTTGATAATAAAAGGTTGTTTATGTTAAACATTTTGATTTTTGTTATCTTTAATTACAGCAATCATCCTTATGAGACAGCAATAGAAAAAAAGTTTGAAAAAAAAGTGCCATCTCAAATAAAAGATGAGGATGAGGATTGCAAAAAAAGTCCATTTTCTGAATTTGATTTTTCATGTAAGAAAGGAAGTTCTGGAGTCAAGTAAGTTAATGTAATGTTTGCATGTAAAAGATTTATTTTAGAGATACTTTAATTTTTCTAAAGTATTTTTTTCAGGTTTAAATTAAAATTATATTTATAATTTATGAAAAAATTCATTAGTTATTAAATAAAACAGGTGTAATAGAAAAAAATTTAATGATTTGTTCCTTTTTAACTTTCACATAAAGGCTATCAAAAATTTATAATGCCGAATTTACTAATTAAATGCTACCAATCATAATAACTATCAGATTTATCTTAAATGATTGTTATTTGTCCTCTGAACATTTTAAAATATATTTTTATATTCAGTAAATAAAATTGATGTTCTTGTAATTTCATTTCTTTAAGTTATGTATATCATATAATTTATGACTCTTAAGAATAATCACCTAATAATTGATCTAGTAAATTATGTGTTGCTTATTATTCTCTTGGATGTTATATCCTATTGATGGTGACAGACTTCATTTGATAAATATTTAGACCATGTCTGCTTGTACAATTGTTCGCAATTGAATGGCAAAGATGTATTTTAAGTCAAAAATCTTTGTCAGGAAGCATCTCACACAAATATAAGTTAGTTTCATATGATTCTTGTTTTCATATTTCTAGCGAAAATATTGTTATTGATATTTTATCTGGAATGCAAAATTTAAGTCGGACAGAAATAACGATCTGGTTGGTTGTTCACAAATAGTCCAAAGTTATAAATTCACCTTCCTTAAGCATATTTCTAATGAAAAATTAGTATAAAATTTTTCATAAAATTGTGACCAAGATATCAATATGTATCAAAAGCAAAGATTTAAGAAAATCAATTAATACAAGAATATCATTATCCTAATAACTTAATATTTGAAAAGACAATTCATTCAATTCAATATTTATTTGCAGTGTGAAGTATTCAGTAAATTATGTGATGTTAATGACTGATCCAAAAAAAGGAGTTTTTGAATATGAAGTTCGATTTTCTCCAGAAATCGATTACGTTAGTTATAGGTTTAAAATTTTACATGAGCATTTTGGGAAGAAGAAGGGTGAGTATTACCACTATTACTAACATCATGAATATTTAAACAAAATACAATAAATGAAATTCTATATATATTATATAATTATATTTTTAAAAATAATATCACTTTAATTTAAAAACGTTTTTTTATTTAATTTAAATTAAATTCCTTTATTTATTTATGAAATGGAAATAAATACAATTAAGATCTAGCAACGAGCAAATTCCCAAAACTGATGCAAAAATAACAATAAAGCAAATAAGATTATTTATTTTTTGTAAAAATAAACTATAACAAATCTTCTACGTAATATAAATTTAATTTGACCAACTAATTTGTAATAATTAAAAATTTTATACGTATGAAAATTTTTACTTTAGGTATACGATGTTATGATGGTGGAAGCAATTTATATTTACCGGATAAAATAACAGACGACGTAATAAAATTCAATTCACAACATCCGAATGATGGCTCATTTGTCGTCATGATTATTAAGTTCAAGAAGGAAGTAAAAATAAAAGACCGTGTTCAATTATTTAATACATTGTTCAATAACTGTGCTAGAGTCATGAATATGACAAGATTTAAAAACAAATTTTATGATCATCAAACTTCACATCAAATACCTCAACATAAGTTGGAAGTTTGGCCGGGTAAAATTGATTTTTAAATTTTATAACATACTTAACAATTAACCATTAAGCATGTACTAACTAGAAGCATATTAGTTGGAAATTGGGGAAGAAAGTGAATCTTAAAGTAATTGATTCTCACTCTGCTATTTAACCTCAATATTTTTTTAAAAGAAATCCTGAAGCTGCAGAAAAAATTTCAAATTTTTTCTTTTTTCCAAAAATCGATTTTTTATAAAAACCTAAAAAAAATTTCATATTAAAATTTTCATTTAAAGTTTATATCAGAGTAAAGATGAAATCTGGATTTCTACCTGAAAAACCATATAAAAAAATGTGATCAATCCCAAATGCATTAATTTCTTTACAATAATATATTTTTTACAAAACATTTAAATATTTTAATTCTGTTTTGTTTTTGTTGTCTTTGATTATATTATCGTGGTTTCATTTTTTTCTTTACACTTCTATTTCTTTTGTAAAGGTATTTTAAATTTATGTCAAACTTAAACTATTAATAACTTTTAATTAATTAATAATAACATTTTAAATAATTAATAACGCTTTAAGTTAATTTATTGTTCTTTTACCATAATAAAAAAAAATTCTTATGTACTTATTTTGTAGTTCTTTTGAATGTTTCTTTTGTGATTAGTTTTATTTCTGTAACCTTTGTATTTATCATAAATAGGTATTGACAATTGCTTTTTTAAAGAACATCTTTCAAACACTTATTGCATCTGACAAATCTATAATTTTTTTCAGGTTTCATTACATCAGTTGATGAATTTGATGGGGGATTATTGCTTCAGTGTGATGCGCATCATAAAGTATTGAGAAATGAAACTCCATATGATATTCTTACCAATTTAGCCAAATTGAACTCAAAAAATTTTAAAGCTTTAGCTGAAAAGGAGTTATTAGGAGAATGTGTTCTTACTAGATATAACAATAACACATATAGAATAGATGATATAGAATGGAATGGCAATCCCTTAAGTACTTTTAAATTGTCTAATGATAAAGAGATTTCTTACATTGATTATTACAAAAAACAGTATAATCTTGACATTAAAGACCTGAAACAACCGCTTCTAATACATAGAAAAAAGAATGAAAAGGGTGATAGGTCTTTGTTAATTTGTTTGGTACCTGAACTTTGTTATATGACTGGACTAACTGACAAAATGAAAACTGATATAAAAGTTATGAAAGACATTGCACTTTATACACGAATTACTCCTGCTCAGAGAGAATTGGCTTTTAAAAAATTTTTAAACAACATTAAAAATAATAAAGAAGCACGTGAAATGCTACAAGAATGGGGATTAAACATTGCTGATGAACAGCTAAACATAGATGGAAGAATTCTTCCCTCAGAAAAAATATTATTTGGAAAAAACAAAGTTTGTGAACAAACTAATGGTGATTGGCAAAAATATCTACGTGAAATTTCTGTATTTCATTCCATAGAAATACTCTCGTGGCTTTTTATATTTCCAAAAAAAGATTTACGAATAGCCCATGCATTTTCAAATAATTTAAAAAAAATTGGTCCAGGATTGGGAATTCAAATAAACGATCCAAAATCCATTAGCTTACCTGTTGATAAAACTGAAGCATACATTGAGGCTCTTAAAAATAATGTAAATGACAGTATACAGGTAAGAAAATTCGATTCATTTATATAATATTTTGACAAAAATTATATTGTTTAAAAAATCATTAATGAATTATATGCCATCAGTTAAAACAACACTCAGTAGATTAAAATGTAATGACATTCTATTTGAATAAAATTATTTTATTGTGATTATTACCATTTCAGTTACAATTTATTATTTGAATTTAAATTTAAAATTAAAACAATATTTTAAAAGAATTAATAGAATTTTCAGTTCTTATTAATTGAAAAAAATATACGGCTAAAGAGGGTCTAATTAAAACAATTGTTTTTGCAAACAATTTTGACAATTACATGCGAAAATTAGTCTAATATATTAAAAATTATTTTCAGATTGTTGTATGCCTATGTCCAACATCACGTGATGATAGATATTCAGCTATAAAGAAATTTTGTTGCAAGGAAATGCCAGTTCCTTCACAAATTGTTCTTACAGCTACGTTAAATCGAGAGGACAGATTGAGATCTGTAGTTCAAAATATAGCCTTGCAGATGAATAATAAATTAGGAGGAGCAAGTTGGGCAATTCGAATACCTTTTGTATGTGAATTCTGATTATTTTTTGAAACAAATTAGAGATAATTTACACAGTTTTATTTGTGTTCTTAAATTATTTTGTAAAATTTCCACTTTTTATTACTTTTTTAAAATTTATTACTTTTTTAAATTTTTTTAAATGAAATTAATTATCTTTTTCCTACAGCAAAATACTATGATATGTGGAGTAGATACTTACCATAGTGAACTTCAAGTTGCGAACAGCGTTGGAGGTTTTGTTGCATCAACAAACGCTGATTACACTGAATGGTTTTCTAGAGTTATTATTCAGGGGCCAAAACACGAACTGATTTCCGGCTTAATTCAGTCTTTTACAGCGGCGCTAAAAGTTTACTTAACAGTAAGTTTCTTCAGGATTTTTTTTTTACAGAGAAAATTCATTAAAGTAAATTCTATTTTGCAGTAAAAAATATGTACCCAAAATGGAAATGAACTCATAAAACGTGCTTTCGGCTTAATATATAATTTTCCGTTTCAGAAAAATTTCAGTTTGCCGGAGCGAATAGTTGTGTTTAGAGATGGCGTAGGTATTGGGCAAATTTCAACTTGTCAAGAATTTGAAGTAGCTCAGTTTCTAAAAGCCTGTAGTTTGGTTGGTTCAAATTATCAACCTAAATTCACCTTTATAATTGTCCATAAAAGAATAAACACTAGGTTCTTTGAAATATTGGTAAGTTAATAACTGATTATGATATTACATTCAATTACTTGTGACTCCACCAAGTATTTTTTTTTTTTAACAAATAATTAAATGATTGAAAATAAATTTTATGAATACAATATTTAATTTTCATTTTTGCTGGAATAAATACAAAATAATTAAAAATAAATGTTTTAAAATAACATGTAATGAATTACTTTTTGTTTAAATTTCGTAGAATTATAAATTATATATATTAAATATGTGTTTACTTTCAGTCAAATCCAAGTCCAAAAGTAGAAAATCCCCCGCCTGGAGGTATTATTGACCATACTATTACGAGGAAGAATTTCTATGACTTTTTTCTCGTTTCTCAACATGTACGACTTGGTACTGCTACACCATCTCATTATATAATTATTTACGATAATAGTAACATAAAACCTGATCATATCCAACGACTTACTTATAAATTTTGTCATTTATATTATAACTGGCCCGGAACTATCCGTGTTCCGGCACCATGTCAATATGCTCATAAATTGTCTTATCTAATTGGTGAGAGTGTTAGAGGAATGCCTGATGTTAGTTTAGAAAACAAATTGTATTATCTTTAGACTAGTGAATCTTTTTGAAGTTACTTTGATTCAATTAATTTTTTTTGTATTTTGGTTCAATAATTTTGTAATTATATGAAAATTTTTTTATTCTTTTAATTATAAAATGTCTTTGTTTTAGAGAAAATAGTGTTGATATGAATTTGAGTTATTATTTCATGCAAGTTATAGACATTTTTAAATTATAATAGCTTATACGATAAAGTACCTATAAACCTTTAAGATGTAAATAACGATAATTGGCGGATGACTATTCTGAGAATTTGAAACGGTATATTAAGGAATAAAAAACGTTGATTTAATTAGCTTAAAAATCTTCAGATTGACAGATTGACTTTGTGAAACATTCCCTTCAGTCTTAGTCGTATCATTTATTTCTTTGATTTTCAGTCCTCAAATTTTAAGATAATTTAAAATCAACAGTATTCTTCTTTTTCATTTTTCCATTCATTTCTTTTACATTTTATTTTATATATCCTTTGTTAATCTATATTTTGTATTTTACTCATTTAAATCGTTGCATTTTCTTATATCTTCAGGATATAGAAAATAAGGCTGAAAAATTTAAGAAATATTTATTATTCTCTACTCATATTGTTATTAAATATCAAAAAGTGGCTCTTAAGTTTTTGTGTATATATATATATGTGTGTGTATATATATATATAATTGACTGAGTGCCAACTATAAAAATTGGTTGATCTCAAAATTATTATTTTACCTTTTTAGAGTCAGTGTTGATGAAATTTATTTCCTAATGAGACGAAATCATATTTAGGAATGTAAAATTTTAAAATATTTACTTAATATGCTACTATGTAAAAATTTTCACATTATCCTACTAGCGTCCTTAACTACTTAAAATGCTGATTTTTTTTAAATATTTTTTGCAAGCCATACACTGATTATTATAAGAATATTAATAGAAGATAAACAAAAATTTGATAAACTAAAAAAGTAGTTTTTAGCCAATGTTTAACGATCTAGTTTTTTAGAAGAAACATTTACTAATTTTATGCAAAAGTATGATTCAAAATGAGTTCTATATATTCACTGAAAAGCTAACCGATCTTTATTAGCCTAATTGATTAATGCCTAAAGATTTTAATAAATTTACATTTATAGATAGTTATCCATTAATCTCTAATCTTTGTTATTTTGCTTTAGTTTAAAAGTTGCTATAATGATTTATAACTGATGCAGGTTATGCGATATACCCACATTAACTATTACAAACACAGAAAAAATTCGTTTCAAAATCATTTTATTTACTGAGAAAAAAATAGTAGCTTGCTACAATATATAACTAAGTTAAATGTGAATTAAATAAAGAAAAATTGAATTTTATATTGAATTTTTTGAACTTTTTCCCCATGTTTAATAATTTCCTATATTGTCGGCAAATTGGTTAGCATTTCAAAACTCCAATTAAATCTCAAGTCTAACATTAGAGCTTTATAGTTTTTAACAATTGACGTGATGGTTTCTTCTTGTTAGAGTAGACTAAATCATAACTAATCAAAATTTTTATTTTACGACTCATATATGCTTGAATATCGTCATGGCTACAATTTTGAAAACCTACAAATAATGGGCTTGAATAAAAATATTTTTAATTTTTTATTTGTTAATGCTAGAAGAAAATGTTGAAAGTATAATTTTAAGTTACAACAATTTTATGTTATAATTTTAAAATTTAGGTTTTTTTTTTTAACGTTGTTATAATTTGATTCCTCAGTTTGATTTAAAAAATATACCTTAAAGTTGTATTATTTATTATTTAATAGGCCATAAATCAAATCACGTATGTATAGAGAACTAATGTTAGAGGTGCAAATGCATAAGAGAAACATAGTTAATTAAGTTAGAATATTATCTCAGATTTTCTTAGGTTTTCTATAATAATAATTTTTTGCTGTAGCATAAGAGACGAATTTGCCGTAGATCTATATGAATTTCATAAATATGTAATAAAATATGTTTTCATTAAAGCGGAGTAATTTTTAGTTTTATTTCATCCCTTTCCTTTTTTCTGTAAATGCATCGTCTGATGCTGGTATCACGCTCTTTTCTAAAATTATAACGTCGGGTTTCTCGCTTTTACTTCTTGTTTCATAACCTTAGGTTCAACCAATTTCTCATGAGGCTCTAAAGTCAAGGGCGTTGTTGACTTATCCATTTTTTGAGCTTTCACCAACTAAACTTATTACTTGTATAATACTAAGATCAATATGAAAAGAAATATTAATGGTATGAATTTAAGCCTCGAAAATAAAGGTGTAAATTGTATATCAAATTCAAATGTTTTATATCTTCGAGTTAATTAATCTTTTAAGATATTTTTATTTTTCAGGTTCATTCTTATATATTTCTTTATATAGGTTACTTCCATAATTAATTTAAAACCACAAGGTAGTTTTTATGATTATTTTTGATTCAGGTTAAAAAAATGCGACACAGCGTTGGCTCAGGGATATCGTAACGTTTGAAAGGGCCCCAAAAACCGAGATATTGATTAGTTTTGCAGCTATGCTGCAACTATAGGTTCAGTTACCGCGTGTATTTAATGTTAGAATTGATTGCGTCTGACGGAATTAATTGACAACATGGAACAAATTCCGTTAGAAAAGAAAAATGATAAAAAATTACGAAGGAAAGTTAAAAGGATAAAAGAGAAGATCATTGTACGTATTTATTAACGTTTAGGAAAAAACAATTTAAACCATTTTAAAAACATTTAAACCATTTAGCTAATTTTGTTTAATCTGCACACGTTTGCATAGATTTAACGACCAAACTCATGTTAGAATTTTTTACTTACATAGTTTAATTTCAAGCAGTTTACCTTATCAACTGAAAAAGCAACACCACGATACATTTAAAATAAATTTTACGATTGAATATTGTCTTGCTTCAAAATAATTGGTAAATTTTCTCCGTTGTTTGATTTTATTCCGTTTAATTTACATCTACTAAATCGAAGACATTTTAACCATTGAGTTGATTAATATCCTAAATATTTTTTAAAATTTTAATATTTAGTCAGGAAATCTTCAAGTAAATGATGAAAAGGAAAAAATTAAGGATAAGCCTTGCAAATTTAAAGAAAGGGGAGTTATATATATCGGCCGCATTCCACACGGATTTTATGAGAATGAATTGAGGTCTTACTTTAATCAGTTTGGTATAGTTACGAGAGTGAAACTGGTCAGAAGCAGGAGAACTGGTAGAAGTAAAGGATATGGTTTTGTGGAGTTTCTAAAATGTGATGTTGCTAAGATAGCTGCTGAAGCAATGAATAACTATTTGATGTTTAATTGCTTATTAAAATGTAAGTTTAAAGTCAATGTTAATAAGTACATCAAAATTTTTAAAATAATATATATATATAGTGGCATTCTAAAGAATTTTATAAATAACTTAAAATAAGATATAGATAATTACACTGAAATACAACAATATGCATTCAAATTTACCTCATTATCTTTTGGAGTTTAAGTAATAGAAAATTGTGTTTCAGGTAGATATATTCCTCCAGAAGAACAACGTAAAGGTATGTTTGTAAGAACTATTCAAGAGCATGATTATCCAAGAAAAAGAAATAGAGCTGCAACAATGTTAAAAAAGAATAGAATTCTGTCAAAAGAAGAGGAAGATCTGAATAGAAATAAAACAGAAAAGAAAATTGAAGAATTCAAAAAATTTTTTGAAGAGCGTGGAATTGAATTCAATTTTAAGGTAATTTAAATAAATAATAAAAAAAAAAAATCTGAGTATCTATAATTGTAATATCTGATATATTATTAAATATTAATAATTTTATTACATTAGAAAAATTTCTCAATGATAAGATTAATTCAAAACTTGATAATTTTTTAAAATGAAAAAATTACAAATTTAAAATAATCATTGCATTTTCTCATTTTGGTTTCATTTTATTTTCTACTTAAGAAATCATCAAAAATTTTCCACTATAAAAACACATATGGAAATAGCTAATTTTAAAATCCACAGATTTCAGATTCTTTTACAATTTTTTTCTTTGAATTCTCTTTTTCATTTTTAGAAAAATCTTAGATTTTTGGACAATTTATGATAAAAATGAACAATTGATACATTCTTTAAAAAAAAATATGTTCAGTGTTAAAAGTGTAGTTCAAATATTAATCAGAAAACCCAAAAATACTTATACTAAAACTTATTTCATTCTTAAAATAATAATTGTGTTACTTTTAATAACTCAGGTCAATGATCCTAATAAGAAAACTGAAGGTGATGGGTCTGCAGTAAACTCTAAAATAATTGAAGAAACTGATTCTGACATCAGTAATGAATCAGAATATGAAGAGAAGACAGACGATGAGTATGGTATCCTTGAAATAGATGAAAGTGATGACGAAATTCAATTTAAAACTCCTCCACAAGTTAAGAAGGTTATCAAACGATATTCATCTCACAACAATAATTATAAAATTAATTTGAATGGGGGAGAAGAAGGTTTGGTAAAAGTTAAAGATATGGTAAAAATGCCTCTAGTAAAAAAAAATTCAACCACATTTCTTCTCTCAGGAGATTCAAAATTTCCTAATAATCAACAAAACATGAAAGAATGGACTGTTGATTCTCTTCCAAAAGAAAACAACAAAGTCTTAAACATAAAAAAGTCACATAAAAAGGAAATTCAAAAGTTACAAAAAAAAAAATTTAGCAAAGATAATCCCAAATCTAAGAAAACTGTAAATACAAACGCAAAAAAAATTAAAGGCCTAAAGGATGAAATAAATATCCTTGAAAATAAAATAAAAAAGAAGAATATGAGCAAATATTCTAAAAAAAATAAAAATTTAGGTGTTTCTGATAATTTGAAAGTTGACAAACATATTTCCAATTCAAACAGATCTGCAAAAAATACATCATCTTTGAAAAGCAAGAATGTAAAAAAATTGAAAATGATTGAAAATAAAAAAGAAAATAAAAAGAATATTCTAATTAAGAAGCAAGAGAAAAATAATTGCAAGACTAAGAACGCAATTAAGGAAATTAACTTAAAAAATTCGAAAATTAGTGGTAAAAAGAAAATTCCTTCAAAGAAAACATTTAATTCTACTTAATAAAATAAATTTTAAGTAGTAGATCCTTGAATTCAAAATACTTTGTCTTAATAATGTAAAATATTTATCTTAGATTATTGGAAATTAGAAAAATTTTTTAAAATTTTTGAATAAATACTAAAAGAATAACTAAGTATATTGAGTTTCACGCGCTGATTTTTAACATTTGAAACATTGATATTTTAATCTATTTTTTATTTATTTAATATTCAAAGATTATTGAAATGTATACTACTGTTGCTTTTTGTGAAACTGCTTTGTTAATATTGGTAATTATTGAGGGATTTTTCTCTTTATTTAATGTGAAAATTACACTGAGAATTATTAAGATGCTTAACAATTACTTATCTTCTTAAGTTATGAGTTTAAAAATTAAGATAAAGTTAAATATAGTGCTCTTCAGAAATTATGTGTTTCTTAATCAAATCACCTTTCCAACAACTTACAGTATAAATAAATCAATTCTTTCTTACGGTTGATTGTTTACAGTTTTGGCTATCGTGTTTATTCTATTGACAAAAGTAATAATCAGTAATCAAATACTTATATTTTTAAAACTTGAAGAAAATGCGACTAGCCTTTGAAAATTTTAGTTTTTGTTCAAAACTATGAGTATTTAGAATAACATTGTCGTGATATCTAATTTAAAACTTTTGGAAAAGTATTAGGCATTATTGGATTTTCTATGTTATAATCATTTTGTTTTGATTTGAATTTCTCAAAATAAAATCATTAAATATGGAATGTTTGATCTGTACGTATATGAACTTTAACACTTTAATATGAAGCTAAAAACATGTCTGTCTCAATGTAATAATTTCAGGAAGGCTCTCATTGTACGGTGATTAAAATATGTATAAAAATTGTTTATATTTCAAAAGTAATTATCGAAACATGAATACAGTTAACATCGTCGAGTTATTATGAGATTTTTTAAAGAAAATTTAAATGAGATTTTTAAGTTTTCTAAATGTTCGAAAATAAGTTTAACAAGTAATATAAGTAATTATCTTTTCGTAAGCTCAAAATAAGCTGTTTAGATATAAATTTTATTTTCCTACTAATGCAAGTGTTGGACTGACTTTAATTATCTGTTTCATATAATTAAATTAGTCTTTTCACATAAATATTAGTTTCGATTCTAATATTAAACATTTTTGTTGAGCAAGAAAAAATTCTTCATTGTGAAATTTAATATTCTTAGACATTGTGTTAAGATAAATTCATGCCTAAATATTAAATTATTTCACATTTGTTTTGAATTTATTACGTTGTAAAATTTGAAATAATTTTAGTTAAAACAATTATTTTTTTTAATAATGCAAATTCTTTCGAAATTGAAAATTTTAAATAGCTCGAAATTTTTTGTCTTATTCTAAATTTAATTTGAACAATGCTTTATTACTATCGAATACCACGAAACGAAATTAAAATGCAAGGAATAATAAACTTATATAACATCAATGGAATTCGATATTATTACTAGTATTTAATTACTCCTTGCAGTATCAAAAAAATATAATTGTTACAAAGATAAAAATTAAGTCGCACTACCAAATAATTAAAATTCAATTTTAATTGAAAAATAAGGAAGAAATATACTTTTATTTTTTTTAAAGCTTCACTTTTATTGAATTATTGAACATCTTCTATGGTAATTAATAAGTACTGAAAGAAAAATATGTCTTGAATATTATTAATAACTGATCCTTACTATCATAGTTTGAACAAGGAAATTGAAAAATATTGGCTTTCAAGGGGAAAAAATCGTTCTTCGGATACTATTGGGTTGTGCGGCTTTTATCGCCAGGTCTCTTACACCGTGAATCTTTCTGTGAATTTAATGTTCTTTTCCATTTCATCCTTCTATTTTGAAACCAAACCTTGACCTTAAATATTAAAAAAATTTAATTTTATAGAGAAAAAGCTTAATTCAACTACAAAAATATAAGAAAATTATGCAAAAATTTTTTCATTTGGATCTGCATTTCACTATAAGACGTAAATATTTACAAAATTTTCATTTTTGAAATTCAAATTATAAGATCTGATATATGTAAAAACTGATACAAATGTTTTAGTGCCGACTTATGACATGATATTCACATAACTAAAACCTTCATTTTTTTTTATAGCTTTTATTTCACAAGCTCAAGAACAAAATATCAATGCCATCACGAAAAAAAATTAAATGTGATCTTTTTCATTTTATTGTGACGTTTGTTTGCAGATCATGCCAATGTTTTTTTTGATATGTTTAATAAATTTTCAATGAGCAAAATAAAAATACCTGTCTTTCTGTTAGATCCAATGCAACTGCAATTTCATATCTCCTCAAACGTGTTAGATAATTAGAATGGGCGAATTCAAATTCTAGATCCTTAACTTGTTGCTTGGTAAATGCAGTTCTTTCCTTTCTAGGTTTATCTTCTTTTATTTTAACCGTAGGTAACCTTTCTGAAATAAACTGTATTAGTTAATGATATCAACGAAATTTATGATGATCAACATGAATTTAAATATCCAACCATAAAATGCAGAATCCTTTCCAAAAATTTTGATCTTTAAGAAATACTGTGATTTCGTGCGGGTTTTCTAGCACATCTGTTTTGATGTCAAGTGCAGGCTAATTGAATATATGTAAGTGTGTGACATGATGACCGATCCTTTTTCTTAAAGCTGTGACGATATATCTTGAATGTGGAGTGCATCTCAATTGAAAGAAATTGATTATCGACCTCTAAAAAAATGTCATTTCCCAAAAAATTATTGTAATTCTATAATTTATCGCGGCAATATGCATCACTGGTAGATATTTTATGGTAAAAGTAAGACGATACTAAATTCTTAAACTAATTTTAGCGAAGCATCCTGGAAGCAACCAATCGACGTATTTAGAAACTGTCCAGATGTGCATTAAAGGCTTCACTATAAAGAGAACACTATATAAGAGAACAGAGCCTCCAATTTCAATAATACTAGGAAAAACATATTGAAATGTATCGAAAAACCAAAAATATTTTAATACAGATTCCTTCATACCCGTCATTTCGGCAGTAAGAATTTTGTCTCTCGATGTCTTTTTGCAGAAGCCACATTCCGACTTCGGTTCTCGTCTTTCGTTCCCGGCAAAAAGATTTGCCGTCTTATGGTATGATATTGCTTTTTTTGAGCTTTCAGCCGGAATCGAGGAACTTCCGGAAGCTGAGACGGTCAACGGCTTGAGTAGGGAATCACTCGTTGCCAAACCGCCGCTGAAGTTATAAAACTGCTCGTGTAATCCACTTTCGAAATTTTGTATCAGATTCACATGATGCGAATCAAAAACGTCAGAAATCTGAACATTTTTGATGGTCTGATGGACTTGAGGCGTCGATTCTAAATATTTGGAATCGAGAATGTTATACAAATCGGGTGAAAAAAGAAAACTTTCGTTTTCCATTTTTATATGATCACTTTTTTAAGCCATTAAAACCGAAAACATTCAAGTAACAATATATGAATTAAACAATTCACGAAGTAGAAAATAATTAAGTATTTTCTTAATTTTAGTTTCCTGCACTTAATAAAATACGTGACGATGGCCGCGATGGTTACAGTGAAACTGGATACAAATGTGACAGGCGGGCCAAAATTTCCAAACGAACCGGGATTGTTCTAATTAAGCTTGGCAAACAGCAAAATAATGATTTTCGATCGTTTTTTAAATATATCCCAAATCAAGTACTTTCTTTCATAATATTTTTGGGTTTAAAAACAAATAGTAATTATTTTATCGTGTATGCATATCGAATTCATTATTTCTGTTTAAAGTGAATATTTACCAATAAATATCCTTTCTTACAATGGAATCGAATCCATACAACTATTATCTAAAGATTTCACTGTTTTACTCACCTAAAATAATATGATTAATAAAGTATTTATATAATTTTATTCATTTTTCGTTGTCAATATTTTCAGTTAATAAAGTGAACATTTAAGGATATTAAACTTGATTATTTTAAAATGATGCAGTAATTTTAGTTTTTTATTCCTCCATTAAAATGGGAAGGAATATATATGAATTTAAAATAAAAATTTCACTGGAAATGATCGTAGATACACCTAAATTTGTGCTATTGTAGAGCAATGAAATAGTTTTTAACTTCCAACTTTCTCGATACATTGGGTTAATTGAAGTATAATTTCGTCTATTATATTCATATGAGCCAGAGTTTGTTTCGAATTCTTCTAGTTACCATTTATCATCAAAATTACTCAATCCAGTATATTATTTTTATATCAAATAGTTTTTTTATACAAGCGAAATTCAAACGTAGAAGTGATTATCAAAAAGTTATAATTTTCAATCTATGAATGGGACGAGCGCAAAGATTTCGAGTGAAGATTTTCAAAATCCAGAAACGCTTGAAAAAAATGCTTTTAATTTGAGATTTGACCCGGTATTGACAAGCTTTTTGATGACATACAAAGCATCTCATTAGCCACATCTCTTAAATTATCGTCACCGTTTTTATTTTTAAATTTAAATTTTTTTGTTCATTATGAAGTTACAGGCAATGAATTTTAAAAAAGATCTTGGTGGATTTTGCGGACATTTACGTCTGGGTTAATAAGTCTGTTAATCCATTTTTGTTTTCTGCCTAAGAAAAAACTGATAATGATTACATTTGGAAATTATGAAACTGATGATTTGTTAATAATTGCCTTTGAAATTATTGCGCTAATATAAATAATATATAAATTTCACATTTGTAAAGCATTATTTTTCTCGCATCAAATCGTAAGAAAGGTTAGGAATTTACGAGCATCCGAAGAATATTTTTAAATTATAGTCCGTTCATTGCTTAATTATATTCAGTAAAATTCTTATATATTTCTATATGATGCTATGAAGTTTATTTATGTACTAAATTATATTCAATAATACATAATTATTGATGAATAAAATACAAATTTATCAAATAAGATTATGTAGAATATCATAAAAGATATCAAAAAGTACGAGAGCCAAATGAAAAAAAAAGAAGAAAATATCTCATAGGTTAGTAGTTATGATATGAAAGTACTGCTATTTTTACCGTACAATTCGACACTATTACCAACTTATTGTTCCTAATAACAATTACCATAGAACGCAGGGAAACACAAATATACGAGATGAAGTGCATGGTAACTTCCGTGATGTGTGTGACACAAAAAAAATTTTATAAAGTATTCAATCAATTTTCAAATATTCATCTGAAAATATTTAATTTTTTATCTTAATAATAGGAAAGAATCAAATTTTATTTTCTTGTAATCAATGTCACAGATTAGGCGACATCGATCTTTATACGGTAAATCATAAGTATTTTTGCTGTTCTTTCAGCGTATCCCAAATAATTAAAATTAATTGTAACTTATTAATACAACCATAATGGTTTTGATCTAATAAGCTAACTTTAAAGTTTTTAGTGCGAATCGATGTAAAATGCAGAATAAAAAATAGAATTATTTATGAGAGTGATAAAACACCTAATATGATTCTGGGATTTTACCAAAAATTTATTTGCTTTAATAATTTTGCTGGTTTTAATCGATTAATGTAAACATCTGTATAAGTTGACAATCTTGGAATTTTAATGTATATGTATTTTTATCGGTATCACTTGACTATGAATTTTTATTAAGAGAATTATTTGTCGGTTTATTTGATGAAACGGAGTCCGTTTCGCGGCATAAGAATATGAACAAAGTCGTGAAGATCAGAGGTGTATGAATCAAAAATTACACGAATTTCCCGCTATAGAAAAAAAAAAAAGATGCACGCAGTAGATATTCATCCGTAGCATTTTAATGAAGAAGAAAATGAGAGATTCGTTCGTTCATCTGATTTACTGCACCCACAGGAATTTTTCATTTTTTTTTTTTTCTGGTCTCCTCGGCCTTTGCCGAACTAGGGCGAACTGTCGCGCATCATCAATTATCCGTTTGATAGGCTGTCGTCTTGCAATGTTATAATGAGAAAAGCATATGCAACTTATCCTCGTTCGAGAAACGACGTTAGTACTACTAACAAACCATTTTTTATTTAACTATTCATCCTTCAAGAATTCTCTTAGGCCTACGATGGAATCGGAGAAAGAAATGCATCAAAAATTTCTCCTTAATAAAATTTCAATTGAAAATCACCACATTTTATTTTTTAAATTTCTGTTACAGATACTAAAGGGATATATATCATGCGTATCCGGGAATGCTGATTCCGATCGTTGAAATAAAAATATAGAAATTATATAATTGAATTAGAGTTTTAAAATATTATCTTTGTTGACGTGCCATTTTTAGTGTATATCTCTGCATTGCCACATTCAAAAAATATCAGTAACGCAGAATCTGAAATTTTAGGGCTGTTATAGAATGCAAAGTGGGGTTAAAATTCAAAGTCTTTTTCTCCCTTATTGTTTTAAGAAAGAAATATAAATAATTAAAAAAACAGTTTAGTCGGAGGATAAAAATCTGATAAAATATATTTTTTTCAATTCTTTTAAATCATTTATCTATTAACGACTCATTTACACTTCAAACAGCTGTAAAAACTTTAACTTTCAGGGTCGGAAATTTATACTTCCTTCATTAACATGGATACGAATCGAGAATAATCAACAGCAATCCTTTTTAGATAAAAAGGATCAAGTTTTATGTTTTTATTATATTTTGCCCTCCACAATTATGTATTTAAATTTTCTCTCTGTTCTACCTCATTTTGATACGAATGTTATTCTGAAGATGATAATCCTCAATACATTGCTATTTCTATATTATGTTTTTTGCCGATGTCTAGGTAAATATTTTATCATGGTTTTCATGAATGTAGAAACTGAGAAGGAACTGTGGAACTGATGAATGTCGGTTATAGTAACAAACTTTTTTGTTATTTTTTCTAAGCTTTGGATTAGAACACCTAAAAAAGTTTTAAGATATATTTAAGCTAACTAGAATCAATATTTTGTATCAGATATTAACAGCTTTTTAATTTTACTAGCCAATATGGCTTTACTGTAAAAAGAATAATGAGAACTTGATATATTTATGATTTTATAATTCAGTAGAAGACGAATTGATATGAACGAGATTCATTCTTTTTCATAAATTAACGAATGGTAAAAGATTATTCCTTTTTTAATTAGCGACTTTATATTTATTTTACCAAATATTTTTATTACTCTTGTAGGTATTTCTCCTCCATAATTTTTTTCAACAATTCTTTTAAATATCAGCTTTATCATTTTTGTAATATATTATTTTTATCATAATTTTAAAAAAAGTTTGATGTTTATAGAATTAACAAAAAATACAAAATTATAAATCATAGAGATAAATTTTATCCTCTATGTTAAATACTTCCTTAAATAATAGACTATCATTAAACGACGTTTTTGATGAATTTTTAACAATTTTTTAAATAAAATCCCTAATATTTCTTGAAGACTATTTTTTACTTAAAGAATGGCTATTGACAGAATTTTCAATATTAGAGAAATAATTCATATATGAATCTTAGCTAAATTTTATACGTCATAACTTTTTTATCATGAACATTTAAAACATTTCTATTAAACGGATGTATCAGTAAGATTAATGCTTATATTACTTAAAAATTAGATTTTGCCCAATATTTCCAAATTCAAAATCAAATAAAATTCATTAAAATCCATAGATTTAGATAAATTTAAAGCCTTGAAATATTGTACTCGTGTAATATAATTTAACAAACAAAATTATAAAAATTTATATTAATTTCATTTATTAGATACTTGATAGATACAACTATTGACGCTTCGTTATATATAAAATACATTTACCGATTTAATAATTCCCAAAAGTGGATTGATTCTTTGTAAATTGCACAGCCGTAATATAATGCTGCTGTAAATGTGGATTTATAAATTCAGGAATCTGTCACAGTAAGAAGCTAAATATCATCAATTATCGATTTTACACTTTTTTGGATCATTCGTTGAGTAATGCCTAGTTTTAACCATATATTTTATAACCGATTTTACTGATGCGAATTTAATCTTAAATCATCTTTGGCACTTCAATTATAGCATTCCCACGAAAAAATTATGTTTCTATGCATTACTCATATTATTGCACTTTTTCATAAACAGGCCTTTATTAAACAATTAATTATACATTACTCATCGCATGACAAAACTTTTGGCATAAATGATGAAGCATACGCCAATAAAATTAATTTTGTTAATATTTTGGAAACTATATTCTCAAAAATATAATAACTAATATTTAGCTATAAAATTTTAAAAACTTTATTGACATTGATTGTAAAATCATATTATTGGAAGAATTTACTCAATATTTTTATTGATGCTGATTTATCCATTTCGTTTCCTGAATCAAATTCTTAATAATAAAATGATTTAAAATTTTATTATGAAATAATTATTGAAATAGAGAAATATATATTCACGAAATACAGTAATAAATAGCGATGATATGAAATTTTCATTTAGTCTTTCGCTTAAAGGAAACAATTTTTGCGATTGGCGTGAAATTTTTAACTGGAAAAATTAAATAGTAATACCGAGTACATTTCTATAAAGATAATTTAAAATCTGAATGATTCATTAAAAATAATTTTGTATTAATAAGCCAATATTTAGCTGACTTTATTTTTTATATTTCTTCTGGTTTAAAAATTTATAATAAAAGTCTATTTACTTGAACATTTTTCTCTATGATAATAATAAAAATAATAATAATAATAATAATAATAATAATAATAATAATAATAATAATAA